>JAHBBA010000970.1:0-143879 GCA_018806925.1 Skeletonema costatum | reverse complement strand
TCTATTTTAAAGAAGATGTGAGCTAATCGAACGAAGGAGTCAAATTGGCGATCTAACGCTAAGAAGGCCTCACATCGGATGTCAGTGCATCCAACATCGCCGATAAAGGTGATCACGAGAAACATATGCATATGCATATTTGATAAGTGATGTCCAAAGGTACTAGTAGGACGGTGTGACATTCAGCAAAGCATGCAACCAAGTAGGTCTCAAACAACCCCTCCCGAGGTAGGTGCACCAAGCCTTTATAATCTCTTGTATTGTTGCAGTAGCATGAAATGATAACAAATCATTCCCAAAAATCTGCTTCCAAATAAGAACGAGTCAACTTTCATCTCCACAAACCGTTCAATTGACTGCAATGTAACCATGGAAGATCCGAAGTGTGAATGTGTGTGTAAGTAATACTAAAAGTATTCTAAGCCTTAACCAAAATAATTCATCTTCTTTCAACACCCTCTCGGTAAATCTCTACCGTCCGAAAGCTGTTTCCTCGATACTGTTCTCTTCTAATTCAAGGACACCCCGACCCTCTCATGGAGCTATCGTCACTCAGTCCAGGTACAAGTCAAAAACCACTTCTCAGGTCACAGCTTTTTTAGCACCACTTCTCAGGTCACAGCTTTGTAACTATTCTATTGCCCCCCGTGGTCCGATTCCGGACCTGTAAAGCGGGTCGATGATAGCCCTACTCTTCCTCTCCAAGTAGATGTAATTATTATCGTGATCGACGAATGATTCCCCGAGTACTATGACGTCTACAATGAGGAGTGCTATTTGTGTCTCTTTTGATTTACATAATTCGATTTACATATTTTTGAGGAGCCAGAGATTTGGAATTTTGAAAAATTTTGCCTCGCCGACAGCCTTCCTCTACACACTCTGCGAAAGGGAAACGATGCAATCGATGTCCTATCATATGCCGACTTCACGAAAATGAAAGAGAAACGAAAAGGAGACCGCCACACTCCTCCTTGTCAGGTGGAAAACGTCAGCATGCTCCGAGAAACATGAGCAGAAGCTCAGGGACCCAGTCCTTGTGAAGCGGCGAATGACGGAATCGAGGTCAAAAGAAAAGTATCACTACAAGAAGGAAACAAACTCGAGGTGCCCAGATGCTTGAAGATCAAAGCATCTCGAAATAACCGTACAATATTGACATTGGATATGATGACATCATGAACCGAACACGAAAGAAGAAGAAGAAGAAGAGGGATGAGGAAGGCGACGGGTGATTCAACCTGTCATTCTTTACTCAAGAGGCTGCACCTTCGGAAGAGCCTAATGAAATACAATTGCCGATCGCTCGCCACACAATTGACGATGCACAATTGACGATCATTTAAAGCAATTCACCAAGTGATATATGTCAATGTCTCGTCACTTCTTCCATCCCACTTCGGCTACATCCCGGATCGATGCGTCTTGTCCAATCGATACTTCTTGTCCCAGCCACCTGCGAGATTTGCTGCTCAACACTTTGCACATTTCCCTTCCTATGCAGCCCACAAGTTTCATGTACATTAATTTGCGGAAGCAGACTTCCTTCCTCCAACACGGTGCCAGGCTCGTCTCGTGAATCAAACTCGGACTCGGCGTCCTTGTCCGTGCCGATTGATAATTCTCATAGAACGGAGTCAATTCTGTCACATCGAAACGAATGGCGTTCTCTTTGACAATTACTCATCTAGCAGTGACGATGAGCAAGAAGGTAGAACTATTTTAGAGACGGGACACATCAGATATTAATCAGCTGCAAGAAGTGATGTTAGTTCATATCAAGCATGTTGTCTTCGGGCGTACAAGTAGAAGTGAAAGTGTAAGATGATACTATAAATTAGGTTCCTTGATACATATGTCAGTCAAGCTCTTTACAGAAGGTGCTTGCTTACTTCATCATTTGTCCACTTACGTGGTGCGACTTGCGACTCTCATTTCACACTAAACGATTACGATCGAAGGACAGAATCGTATATCGTATACACTTTCCCCTCATTGCATATTGTTCTATCAATTGGAATCACGACTCCCTCTAATGCAGAACGACATTAATTGACGCAAACATGTGGCAGACGGCAGATTTGCATCACATTGATTTGGCTTTATGCAGGCCTAAGAGCACCTTAGACACTTTCGCTGCGCACAAAAGTGCACCCGAATGTTGGCATGGGAGTGTGCGATGAGGTTCGTGTTCGCTTTTGGATGTTCATGGTTAGGCAGAGGCAATACAAGGGAGGAAATGTCGTCGGGAGGGCCAAATTACTCATTTTGCAAAAATATGTAAATCGAATTTGTTAGTGAGCGCCTAGCAAAAAGAGCCTCTGACCTGAGAAGTCGTCAGACAAAAAAAATTGAAATCGAACCATCGAACGCACTGACTTGACGACCAATAACGAATGGGAAGATCAACCTCTATGGCGACACCAAGCAAGGAATAGACAGAAGAAGACCTTTGCTTTCGAATGAAGGTGGGGGTTTGGGCGAAATCGACTGTTACGTTGGCTTACGTACTAGTACAATACGTACAAAAAATATGTAAATCGCTCAAATCTCTGACCTGAGAAGGGTTTTTGACTTGTAGTATCTGCAAAGTATCTGTACACGTTCGTTGTCGTCCTGAGAGCCACCCTATTGACTTCATTGACATTGACTGTGAATAACAACATATAATTTCATCACTCATCACACATCCCCTCAATCCACAACTCAAAAACACACTCAAACTCAATTCTTCGCGACAACAATCGCACCATGAACATCACTCCTCTCTAAACCACTATAGTCACGGCCACCTGAGATAGTACCTACAGGCACATTATCAACGGTATTCGTGGTCCTCAATACATCAACGAGCTTTCCAGACATACCATCCTCAGATAGTTCAACAATACCCACTCCTGGGCAGCTTCCCTGAGCAGCATGGCTCACTGAAACGGGCTTTGGACCACGGAAAGCAATCATGAGATACTTTCCATCTGGTGTCGAATCCACCAAATCAGGAGCAGGGTCATTAAGCTGCAAGTCATTGTCATCAAGCACACTTCGCTTGAGGCAGGGCCCAGCATGGCCTTCTCGGCCGCTCTTCCCATCGTTTGATACCAAGTCGTACGTGTTTACACGTTCTTCCGTGATGGTATCAAACACTTCCACAACATTCTGAATACGATCCGCAACGTGAATGTACTTCCCATCAAGGGTTTTGGCAGCACCATGGGAATCGCGACGAGTTGTTTGATTGGGGAGCTGCCCTGAATCATTGCTATCACCTGGATCATCGCTAGTAACCTTGCCATAGAAGTTACCGATCGTGTTGGTGTTGGTCGCATCATTGAAGATCTGGGAGGGAAATGGAATGTTCTCCTTAGCATCGTTAACATTAGCATCAAACTTGGAATCATCTAGGGCATAGACGATAAAAGTAGACTGATCAGCCCCAGCACCACTAGCTGAAACTCCTCCATTGAAAAACATGCTTCCCTGCGCTTCTACTCCTCCACATCCTGCTCCACTGACAATTCTGTTACCGTACTCACCAACAATGAGCATGGGAGTTTCATCTAAGTGTCGTAAATAATGATAATCAAGAGAATATGTTAGCTGCACATATTCATGAGCACTTAGCAAGATGATACAGAGTATAGTATGATGTGATGGACTTACCAAGTTTGAGCACAAAGAGGCCTCCACCTCCAAGCGTTACGTACGCATTGTTGTTTGTAGATGTAATGGGGCAAATCGGGACATTGTTTGGGCGACAGCCACCCTGCGACTTTTCACCATCAGGGATAGATACGTCATTGCAATCCCATTCCTTCCTCTTGCCTGCTGGGGTGAGATTGTCAGTATCTGTTACACAAACATAAGGGTAGCATGCGTAGAGTGAGCAAAGATGAGTATTGATCGGGTTTAGCAATGGTAGAAGGAATAGTAACAATACAGTAGATCGAGTTGACAGTTGCAAAAACAAGTACAAATGTGACTTACCTGCATCAGCATAACTTCCACCTACTGAGCCGATGAGAGGGTTGCCAAAGGCATTATTCCCATAGAACGCCGTGGCTTCTTCAACCGCAGCAGAGTTGAAATCTTTTCCAAGATAAACTCCAGCACTTTTGTTGAACACAAGATCGATAATCTTCCCCTTCTTGTCACGTGTGACGTCAATGCGTTCAATCATCTTCCCGTGAAGATTATCAACAAGGATTGCCGAGCCATCTGTCGACCAAATGCTCATGTGGACACTTCGCCCGCTGGCGTTTCCATTAGTTTTAGTGACACGGAAGAGGGCAATTGCTCCTTTCGTCTTTGTGTCAATAATGCCAACATACCCTCCAGTCGGGGTGAATATGTTTGCTGTCACGTAAAGATTGGAAGGGTCCTTGATGACTCCATGAAGGCGACCAAAAGCAGGTAGACTTCCAAGGGCAGCGTCGCTCCCTACCTCCTCCAAATCTTGAGGAAAGATGTCTAGCAAATTGCATGGCCCTACGTCATCGTTGGGAGTACAACTCAGCGGCGTTGCGTCTGCTCCTCCGGCGAGTTGATCCGCAATGGACTTCGAATCCCATATCCAAAGGAAGCTTCCCTTCACACCCGCAGATGTCTCTCCTGCTACGGAGTTAGATTGGTCGGAGCCCCATACTTCGTAACCTCCTTTACCCTTCTTCATCTTCATAGCCGCTGCTTCTGCTACCTCCTCTTTCCCTTCAGCGACAGCCGAATTCTGAAAGATGCCTTGTGCTTGTGCGTTGAGTTTGAGAGCTTTGCTACTGTTACTGTTGACTCGGCGTCTAATGGCACGGACAGAGGTGGAAGAATCGTCTGCTACGATGGAAGTAGAAGCAGCCGAGAGAAGAGCGGCGATGGCGACAGTGGCGGTGGTGAATCTCATTGTGTTTGTATTGTGTGTGGAATATCAATTGACATTGAGCGAGATGCGGAAATAATGAGAGGACATCTGACCGAAATCACAGCACATACTATTAGCTATTAGCTATATTCCCTGACTAACTGTTTGCCTTCTCTACCAACACATCGTGAAAGCTCAAAATGGCGGTCAACAAACTTCAACAAGCAAAGTGTCTTGGTCTTTGTCGTTGCAAGATAACAAGTTCAATGAAGTATCTTGGTCAAGATATAACAAGTTCAATGAAGTGAAAAATGAATCTTTTTTTACCACATCTGCTTCTGCTTACTTCTGTGCACTTCTCTTCATCTTCAGCATCATCCAGTGCTGAAACTTCCATTACTTTTCGGACAAGCTCCTTACTTAACTATAATCAATCAACCACTAAGATGATTTCTTTACCTACCCTAATCACACTGGCCTGCTCCATGAGCAGCGGCAATGCTTTTCAGTTTCAGACTGCACCTTCCGCCCCCTACCGACTGGCATCTCTCTCGCATAGAGCTGAGACATTCCTTCCAAATTCATCTTCAATTGCTCCCCAAAACTCCAGAAATCAATCTCTCCTCCTCCGTACTGCCACTACTGCTAATGGTGAGAAAGCTCCTAATGACGCCATGATCCTTCAAATCGATCAAAAAGTCCAAAACTATGAGAAAAGGCAAGAAAAATACCTCAGTAAACTCGAATCTGCCAAGGCGGAACTTGAGAAATTCAAGGAGACAAAGCAGCTTTACCTCCAAGGACAAGGAGATTCGCTTGGAACAGACACTGCCTCCTTCAGCGAGACTACTGCTCGCTCCCTTGTCAAGAGTATGATGTGGCGTATCATCGCTGGATCAGTGACCTTCTTCACCAGTTTGCGTTTCTCCGGAAACATCTCCACCGCCCTTTCCATTGTTGGATCGGATTTCTTTTCCAAGGCGGCTACCATGTTTATTGGAGAGAGGTTGATGAACAAGAGTCAGGCCGGGCGTACGGATGGTGCCGATGATGTTGGACGTAGTTTGGCCAAGGCGTTGCTTTGGCGCTTGTTTGCCATTGCCAACACCTTGATCATGTCGTTGTTGATTGCTAAGGACTTGTCTATTGCGTCAAAGATTGCTGGAAGTGATGCAGTGTTCAAGACTGGACTTATGTTTGTGTATGAGCGTGTATGGGCCAAGATTGAGTGGGGCAAGGAGTACATTATTGAGTTCTCCATTTAGTCTTGATGACATTCAATTGAGACTGTTGCATTATCATTATGATACATTCATTCATCGGGGATCGGGGAAGAGACATACAGGGGATTAAGTATTGCGAGTAGGTGATGGGAAATATAGATTATTCTTATTCATTTGGTGGTCTCGAAACATATTGTTTGGGACAACTTTAGTAGATGTAGATGTCAGATGCTAGGTATTAGGTATGGACAAAATCAAAAATCTTTAGTCTAAAAGTAAAGCAGATCTTTTCCTCAACTTGTGATCAAGTTTATTAGCTTGTACGTGAGCTATAACCTCATTACATCGTATGGACAGCTTTACTACTACGAAGTTTCTCATCCTACCTTCCATAGGAATGCTTGTACTTGATATCCTCCTCGTCAAAGTAGTAGTAGTAGTAGTTAGTAGTAGTTAGTAGGATTATCGGTATCGGTATCGGATCAGCCATCCGACACTTTCACTCGTACTCGTATGTCAGTCTAGTCTTTAATCAAACTATTTAATTAACTTATTGCAAAGTTGTATCTGCAAAGTATCTGTACACGTTCGTTGTCGTCCTGAGAGCCACCCTATTGACTTCATTGACATTGACTGTGAATAACAACATATAATTTCATCACTCATCACACATCCCCTCAATCCACAACCCAAAACACACTCAAACTCAATTCTTCGCGACAACAATCGCACCATGAACATCACTCCTCTCTAAACCACTATAGTCACGGCCACCTGAGATAGTACCTACAGGCACATTATCAACGGTATTCGTGGTCCTCAATACATCAACGAGCTTTCCAGACATACCATCCTCAGATAGTTCAACAATACCCACTCCTGGGCAGCTTCCCTGAGCAGCATGGCTCACTGAAACGGGCTTTGGACCACGGAAAGCAATCATGAGATACTTTCCATCTGGTGTCGAATCCACCAAATCAGGAGCAGGGTCATTAAGCTGCAAGTCATTGTCATCAAGCACACTTCGCTTGAGGCAGGGCCCAGCATGGCCTTCTCGGCCGCTCTTCCCATCGTTTGATACCAAGTCGTACGTGTTTACACGTTCTTCCGTGATGGTATCAAACACTTCCACAACATTCTGAATACGATCCGCAACGTGA
This sequence comes from Skeletonema costatum, assembly GCA_018806925.1. NCBI lineage: Eukaryota > Bacillariophyta > Thalassiosirophyceae > Thalassiosirales > Thalassiosiraceae > Skeletonema > Skeletonema costatum. The sequence goes on along the minus strand of JAHBBA010000970.1, from coordinate 136,647 downwards.
ATGTACTTCCCATCAAGGGTTTTGGCAGCACCATGGGAATCGCGACGAGTTGTTTGATTGGGGAGCTGCCCTGAATCATTGCTATCACCTGGATCATCGCTAGTAACCTTGCCATAGAAGTTACCGATCGTGTTGGTGTTGGTCGCATCATTGAAGATCTGGGAGGGAAATGGAATGTTCTCCTTAGCATCGTTAACATTAGCATCAAACTTGGAATCATCTAGGGCATAGACGATAAAAGTGGACAGCTGTAGCCAAGTACCTCTCCAGTTTCCAGCTCAAACTCCAGGCTTTGGAGGAGAGTAGCAATTTTAGCAATAACGCCCCGTCACTAGCACTGTCAGAGTCAGAGGTGAAAGGCAAATATATTGAATTACCACTGCTCACAAAAAAGAACAAAACAAAACGTTCCAACATCGTCTATGCGTTGTTCTATCTGCGTTGGCCCCATTCCTCTGCTTCCAATTTTACTTCCTCCATCACCTAACCAACGGCAAAAAAAATGCTACTGAAAAAATTGCATACCAGCTTGGAACAAGTTGTGGCGAAAATGTTGATCCAGATCACAGAGATATCACACCGCGTCCACTCTTTATCATGGGAAGGTCCAACCAGGCAGTGAGAAAATGGCGACGGATAGAGGAAAAGGTGGTCTACACAAACCAACTGATCGTGACTTCAAGACAGGGGGGAGGGGGAGCCTGTCATCGACCATCGATTACATATATGTAAGAACCAATAAAACTCAGGCTCAGGGTTGGTTGAATCCGACTTCATTTGTGTGCACAGAAATCTAAAAACTGACCAAATTGATTGCAGATGAATATACATTGGAGCTCTTATGCCTCTGGCAGAAGATGACGTCCCTCTTGCCGAAACGATCAATACATGTTGTAGAGGTAGAGATAGAGATCTCAATACAGATGGAAACGACGTCCGTCTAGGTGAGTGTTGAATCTGGTTGAGAAAGGGTTGAAAACAGTCAACAGCAAAACAGTGACTATCATGGCTTGGAAATGGAAATGTCAATGCCTGAATGCCACTATACAATGAAATGCGGCATTTGTCAACAAGCATGCAAGAACGAGGAAAGATAAGAACACAACAGTAGAAACAAAAAACATAATCATTGTGATCTTCATTTTAGCACCACATTGTCAAATATTACGACTGATGTATCCTCCTCACATGATTATACAAAAACACCCCCGACACCACCATAAGAATCCCCAAAATCCCACTATTCGTAATTGGATTATGAAAATACAAAATACTCGCCCAAACCAACAATGCTCGTTTCAAGGTATTCGCCACACTTTGACTTACGGGACTCATACATCCCATGGTACAATAGGCGGAAACTGATTGCAAATGATAGAATATTGCATCAATCAATAGTAACTTCCACAATGCCATTTCAGTTCCGTCATGAGAATCAATAGGAGTCCCCCCCTTTAATGCAGCATACAATGCCTCATCATCCGTATCAAAACCACCACTCCCACCACTACTTGACCCAATCGTCTTGATCAAATGACCAACATCCTTCAACACCCAAGGACTTTGCAACACTAACGCCGCCACACTTGTATAAAATTGCAATTGTGTCGGACGCATATGTGCCAACATCCGTTTCGACATGACATTCTGTACACAATCCGCACAATTGTTGGTTACTGCCGCCAAGAATCCAATTGTATCAAATCGTAATTCACTCTTGGAACATAGAACCAACCCTGCCACTACTGGAACCAATGTCAGCATGACTGGTGAGGGGGTATGTTCCTTGAGGATCAATCGGGCAAATACGACTGTAAAGGCTGGAGCAGTAGCCTTGATGGTTTCAACGAATGATACGGGGACGTGTTCCAAGGCAATCAAACCAAGGACTACGGTTAGTCCACGGAGTAGACCTACGATGGACATGTCTCTTGCAAATGTTGGATGATTCTGTGGTGTGGGTGATAGTAGTTCTTGTTGTTGTTGTTCAGTAGTATTGCCATCTTGCTGTTCTCCCCTCTTTTCCGACTCTGCACCACCACTACCAACGGTAGCAACCCGCACACCAAAACTACGCAACACACTCAACACCACACGCTTCAACCAATCCAATCCACCAAAGGAACTCCAGCCACCAATCACAGCGGCGGTAGTCATTTGACACATTCCCAATACATGAACTGAAGATCCCTTGCGGGATAATATGATTTTATTGAGGAATAGTGTGGCAAGGGAGGTGGTGTACCATGCGCTTATCCAAAAGGCTGTTTTGAGAAAGAGAGTTTTGGATCGTTTGTCGTTGTGTTTGTTGTTGTCTTTTTTTGTTGCGGAAGAGTTGTTAGTGGTGGTGGAAAGTAGTGGATTGATTTCGGCGGAAGATGTGTCAATATCGAGATGGCTCGTGGTGCGTCGAGTATTGCTGCTGTGCATCTTCATCTTTTTGACACTATTATTGTTGTTACTGGATCTTTTCTTACTGACCACGCCCTGCTCTTCGTCGATATGATCCATATTATTTGCCGACGCCCCTGCCGACTTTTTTTGTGATCGAGAGGTCATTTGACTCCCCGAATTATTTGAATAGACTGATGTTGAAGATGTGACTGTGGCGTTGTCATCATCGTAGAATTCATCGTTGTTACTATTGTCTTCTGACATGCTGGAATTATTCTTATTATTTTGATGCAAAGAAGTTGTGGTGATGCCGTTATTTTTGTTATAATGAAAGCTCGAGCTACTGCCGCCGCCGTTGCTGCTTGCTGCTCCTCTGTGACGGATGCGAGTATTGTCTGGCATCAAGGAAGAATAATTGATGATTGTCAGCTATGGTGGTTGCTGCAGTTTGTTTATGCATGCGTGGTTGTTACTACTTGTGCTCTCTAGTGCCAGATAGCGGCGGTCATTTCATTGCAGATTCAGAGCGGGCCGGGCGCGTGTGGTTCGAATGGTGACACACGTGACGTCGGCTTTTTAGTAGTATCTTTTATCTACGGTTTTTAAACCTCCTCGACTGAAATAATCCGAATGAAAGCAAAGCAAACATCTCTCGTCATTGCTTTCTATTGCGTCTCATTGGCAACGCCCTTTCCCACTCGTCATTGCAGAAACTCTTGAACAAAAATGGACACTGAAACATCCTTCGCAATCGACGACATCGAAACAGTCATCAAATCATCCATCGGCTCCGTCCTCACCGACACACAGTACAACCCCACAAAAATCAACGACCAAATCAACTCCATCATCTCCGCCACCCTCAAAGGCCTACAATCCCTCCGTCGTCCCTACAAATATACCACGACTGCGATTTTGATGCAGAAGAATGGAGCGGGGTTGGTGAGTGCGGCTTCCACATTTTGGGACGCTGAGAACGATGGATTGTGCAAGGTCATGTGGGAGAATCAGACGATGCATTGTGTTGTTACTGTGTTTGGAACTTGTGTGAATGTGGTCGATGGAGGTGAGGGTTCTGGAGAGGAAGAAGAAAAGGAGGAGGTGGTGGTGAATAAGAAGGAGGAGTGAGGTGTTTGGTGAATGAATGAGTGATATTCGCGTCATTGCTTTGCTAAAACATCGCTACGATATTATATCCTACGTTAAATTTTTGGTCGTTTTGACGTCGGTGCATCATCATCCTTCTTCTCTTCACCGATCGATGCGGACATCTTCTTGGATAAAGATAATTGATCATTCAATGCATCACTCCTCTCTTTACGAAATTTGTCATGATCTAAAAAGTATCGGTCGTCATAATTGTGTAGATCTCCTTGTGCTTCCACTCCATCACCTGATAATGCCGCAGACGACTTTGCCGATGGCATTGGAATCGTCCACTTGCAATCCCAAACCTTTATCAAGTCATTCAAGTTTCTGCATTTACACACCGATGCAATATTCTGTCCACCCTCATATTCCATATTCAAGAACGGCACCCTCGTTGATGGAGCTCGTCGTGCATTCATCATTTCACAAACGACGTACTTGGCATTCTTGGAATGTGTACGATACCGCACACAGTGAGCAATGTATTCTTGAACAATTGAAGTTCGTGAATGGAGTAATGGTGATTTGTAGCCGTAGTGTCCGGAATGATTGGTTTGTTGGAATTGCGATATTGGTACTTCTTCTTCTTCTCCATCATTATTACTACCACCTGCCTTTCCAACACCATCACCCTCTTTCTCTTCTTCCCTGCCCCGATTGAACAAACTAATATTATACAACGCCGGCCTAGCCAACATGATCCCATCACATCCAGTCCTACGTTTCATCTCCCGTATATCCTCTCTGGTATACAAATCACCATTAATAATAATCGGCACATTCACATCATCATACATCTTCAACTCTTTCACCACATTAATCAACGTCTCCCACCGTGCCATAATATGACTCTCATCCCCACGAATACGTCCATGAATCGCAATTGCATTCGCCCCCGCCTTGACCAAATTCCTCACAAAATCAACTGTCGGCTTTGGATTCTCCTCATCCAACAATCGAATCTTGGCACTGACTGGTTTATTACAACCAATATTCCGTCTCAAAGTCTTGATAATATCACAAGCACGGTTCATATCACCCAATAGCGCGGAACCCATGCCCCCACTCACACTAAACTTCTTAGGACAACCCATATTCACATCCAATCCATCCACATCCCTCACCACAGTCAAAGCAGCATCAAGTGCCAAATTCGGTTCCCCCGTCCCCATTTGATAAATCAACTTGTGCCGTTCCACAGTCGGATCAATCCGTAATATCACCGCACCATTCGCAGCATCTGGATTATCCCTATCATTCTCCAATCGGCGCTGCACCTTGGCCGAATAGGTATGTTTCGGCACCCGATAGTCAATTGTGCCCAATTCGTCATTAATGATCCGTTCGGTGGGCGAGGTGATGGATCGATCTACCAATTCCTCCGTGTAGACTAGTGATGCTCCGTGGGATAATGCCAGTGTGCGCAGGGGGGTGGTGGATGCGCGTACCATTGGAGCGAGGATTTCGGAGTTGAGGAAGAGATGGTTGGCTATTTCTTGGGGGGTTAGATCGGATGGATTGGAGAAGAAGTCGTCATCTTCATGGTTGTTTGGAAGTAGACGCTGTGGAGGGTTTTGTAGAGAGTGGAGTGTCTGAGAGTCTTTGAGGAGATTGATTGGTGAATCATCGTTGTCGTCTCCTGCTGCTGTGGATACTGATGTCGTCGTCATGGTTGGTTGTTGCAAATAATTATATTGTGGGCTTTGGACCCATCATGGTGACTACTCCTACAGGGGAGTACCTCGAACTGTACCCCCCGGGGGGTACAAAAATTTTGACTAGGCTGGGATCAAGGGGGGTACAAGTCGAAAATGTCAGCTTGCTTTGTGCTAGTAATCCCTGTAATTGAGGAGGGGGGTACAAAAATTTGACACTGAGGCTGAGGTTAGGAGGGGGGATACAAGTGAAATTTGGGGGGTACAGTTCGAGGTACCCCTGTACGTCGACTGCTTTTTGTGGTGGGTGGTGGGGAAAGGTATTGTATCACTTATCTACCTACATACGTATGTACTTAGGTTAAGGTGGAACACAAGTAAAGGGACTAGAGTGTCCACGCATCAAATTCTGACCCCAAATTCTGTACCTTTTGGGTCAAATTCTGAGGGTTGGTCTGTCAAGGGGACACGTGCTCTTTCTCGCTCAGCTTTCTTGTTGTTGCATCAATCTGCTCTGAGTGAAACTCCATATCTTAAAGCTTTATCTCTATAATTACCAATTGGGGATGTTGACCCGCTTTTCTCTCTCCATTTGCTGATGATCATTAAAGCAGTGTTTTTGCAGTCGGTTACTAACCCGGTACACAAGCCACGGCCGTTTGGCAATGAGCCACTCAGAATTTCTTCTTCGTGACCTATGAAATCAACACGTAATCGCTATTGAAATCACAAACTCGTCAGGACTTCTTCCTATAGCTAGTCACACTATATTCTTCAAAAGACCAAGCGAATATTCGGAAATCGAAAGCTTCGAACCATTACCCCCCTCGGAAATCAGAGACTCAGCGAGTACCTTCGCGTAGTATCCAGCGCTGAAAGGGCCTGTGTGTAAACTTGTCGCATAGCTAATCCCGGCTCAGCCCCTTTCGCCGCCTCCTTCTTGCGCCATCTATTGATGAGTTCAATGGTGGACGCTGGCACCCCGTTGTTGTGGGCCTGCGTAGTGGAACCCCGTCTCAAGGATCGTCGTAGGTTGTAGTCCTCCACCTCCACCTTGCTGGAAAAGACCTTGGGATGCCTCTCCCTCGCCTGCGTGATAAACATCTGGAAGTCGGAGTTGTAATCTGACAACCTGGCCTGTTTCCCCGCCTCATTTACAAATAGCGGGCCTTCTTCCACTCCATCCACATGGCACCTGATGAACAGTAGCCTACGCACCCATCTTCTCACTTGGATGCCGCTGCTCTCACATCCACAATTGGAACCAAGTGCCACCTCAAGTTATCTTCTCCCTTGAATTTTCCCCTTAGCGTGACCATGAGCAATCCACGAGACATAGACTCCTTCCAAAACTCATTCAGCCCCTTTATGGACGCCAAGGGCACCTCCTCTCCTCGCAGCGATGCTCCGTAGCCTATTACCACAAAGGCCATGATGTTGGCTATTCTTCTTTTTTCTTGAGCATCTGCCGCCAACTTCCAGTAGTGTTCACCTGTCTCCAACAACGCCAGGACTTGTTCTGAGTTGATAGCTTCGTCCTGCTTGCGGGTCACCCCCATCCTCCTCTTCATTCCCAGCTGGAACCGCTGGAACCACTTCGTCCTCGTAGGTGATGAAGACGCAAACATCGTCTTGTCGTCCGATGCAAACAACGTTCCATCATCTTCTTCTGTTATGGCTGTGTATGCATTCATGTACCACGTCGCCGTCTTGCGAATCGTTTCAACCTGCAGGTGATCCCCGTACCTCCCTTTTCTTTTTGATGTATGTAACATTACCACGGCCACTCCTATACCATTCTTATCTTCCATTTCAGGGCGCCCCATCTTCGGGAACACATTGCCAATATTCAATTCTTCTTGGGCGCTCTTCCAATCCTTCTGCATTCGTCGAAAGTTATCCCTCACAGTATCTGACTCCCTGCTCCACATCACATCCAACGACGCCCGCCGAATGTACCTCAGAGTGTTCAAATCCTTCTCCGAGTTCCACACTACGTCTCTCTTGTTGATATTCCTGAAATTGCACACGTCACATTCAAAACCTACTCCCATGACATGATCCCCATTTCGACCATGCATAAACCTCTTCTTAGCCTCATCGTCAACTTCAAAGCCCATCTCTTCCCCGTCTTCGTCGTCGTCCACCGTTCTTTGCACCGGAAAGGGGCTGTCCTCGTAGTCCTTGCAACATTCCCCGCAATAAGCCGCTCCGCACCGGGGGAAACCTCCTTTGCTCGTGAAGAAATTTGCGCAGAAGATCCCATGTCCATTTATATTCTTCGTCCCGCACTCCAGGCATGGGCTCCTCCAAGTCAAGAAATTCTCTTCGTCCACCCTGCTCCGGTCGTTTAAACCTAAGGTCCAACTGCTCAATAACCTGTTCCGTGTGGGGCCTCCCTCTGACTGTCCAGGGCCTTCTGTAATCAACAACATGAGCGAGTGGAAAGATAACAACGACGGTTAGTGGTTCGTGCATAGAGCGGGGCCAAAATGGGGCTCCCGCTTGTACATAGAATTTCAAGTCTGCATCTTTGAACAAGTGTTTCCGCCACATGTGTGTCATGAGCCGGGGGATTACAAAAACGTGAGCAAGGTGAGGGTTGACCAAATGGTCCTCGGCGAATAATTCCATCACCGTAGTCATCGCCGCCGGCGGAGGGATCCAGAGCCTGTGCCCGGGTATCTCATGCAATCTGAACCAATCTTCCTTTTCCAAATGAACTAGCCTTGATGATTCCCACACTGTTTCTTCCCTCCCTTCATATCCCGATTCCTTTCCTCCTACGCCCCCATCTACAACCTCATCTGTTGCCTTGGGGCGGGGCAGACACCATGGCTTTCCTTCCTCATCGTGCCACCATTGCCTGACCCAATCTGCCACTCTGCCCTCGCTGCGGAGGTCAGCGTTCTCATTCAAAGGCACATAACTCCACGGACTCTTTCCAGCCATGATTCCTTCCATGAAGTCACATCTGGACAGTCCATCTACTCCGGCTGCTTTCATCCTAGTCCCTGCAATGTGAATGACATGCAGTATGCACCCTGTCTCTCGTTCCACTTTCCTCAGCCGTAGAATGATGGCCGTCAGTTTCTTAGAGGTTTTGCTGTATCCCTTGTAGAATGTTCCTTCATACGTTGAATTGTCGGTAAACACAAACAGTTCCATGTTATCCAATCTCCCTTCCAATCCCATCTCCTCTATGCGTTTGGTCAGGTTCTCGGCCTCCCTCCAATTTGACGATTCATTGCTGCAATCATTGTCCCAACTTCCTGCAGCGTACGCCAAGCCATCAGCATCCCAGATGCCTGACCCAAAACCCTTACCACTCGCGTCCCCATCAAGTAGACCGCAGACAAGGCTCCTTTGACCCTGCACACCTGAAGTGCCGGTTCCTCCCCTGCCGTCAACTCAGCCAGAGCTACTAAGTCTCCCTTCAACCTTCTTGCCGCCTTGACCATTTCAGGAGGCTCCTCGTTCACTTCTTCGGAGCTACCCCTTGCATAGCCATCTGAAGAGCTACCCCTTGCATATCCATCCAAATCTCCCCTTCCATTCCCGAAAGCCTTGTCTGCCTCTTTCAACTCCACCTCGGCTTGTAAATTGAGATGATTACGCCGCTTCTACCCCTTCCCATACCCCCTCCCTGCCATGATCAACGTCAGTAGTATTTACACTCGCCCCATCCTCTCCGTCTCCATTAATTGAGCGTATCTGCCGCTGCTTCTTGATTCTGTACCCATCCTCATCCCTATCCAAACGCCACTCATCTATAGTCAAGTGTATTCCTTTCAAATATGGATTCATCCATCTGTAGGTGTGTCCCACATAAATGAGGAACCCCCTGATTTGCTCCAGGCGCTTGCGGGGCATAGCTTGCTTGTTCTCCTCCAGCATTTGCACCATCTCCAGCACTACGCTCTGCGTCTTTGCCCATTTCAACGCTGACACCGTGGCAAACACTCCTCCTTTGGTGATTGTAACAGTACCAGCCCATGGCCCAGGCCTTGTGAGCGGTTCTGCTCTCTTGCGAAATGCATCTTGAATGCCTAGAAAAGTGAGAATCCAACTAAACCGCTGGACGGCCTTCAAGCACTCCATCTTACTCCATCCCGTGAACCTCCCGTCGTCCACATAAATGTACACCTCACATGCCAAGTGTCCATCCTTCCTCACTTTCATAACCCACGGCAAACTAGGGTCGTAACCTTCGTCCCCCGGCAGATTGAGTAGTACTGCATCCCACTGAAACGGATTTGTATGATCATGTCTGTCTCCATAGGCGCAGTATTTGGCCTTGATCATGAGCTGCAGTGACCGGTAGGGGCTGTCACGCAATCCCATAAAATTTCTTACCCAACGTTCCCACGGTCGAGTTCTGTCCAACTCCCATTCCTCCTTGTCTGACCCCTTCTTTGTTTGCACATGAGTCACGTCCACTCCTGTGTATGATTGAAGATCTTTCCCCAACGGCCAGTTCAGAAACATCTCCCCTACATCCTACATCCAAGTCAGCGGCGTAATAGTTCTCCAGCAAACTTCTCATGGTATTTTCCACCACCGGCAGGGTGAAATGCGGGGCAAACAGTGCATCATTCAGCCCCGAGGCCGTTCCGTCATATACCATCCTGATATCACTTGGAGGCTTGGGTACGTCAAACATATGCGTAAGGATCAATACCAATCCTGGCGCTATGTACATTCTGCGTCTGACCTTGTTGACCTTCGCCTGCACTAGTGCCTGTGACTCCTCAGTTGCTGACTTTCGTTGTGCTTCCTCAAACCTCGGGAGCTCTCCTGTCACAAAGTGCGGCTGCCCTTCTCTTGCCCATCGGATGTGAGATTCAGGCCATCTCCAGAAGAACAACGATGATCCTCCGTTCCAATCCAGACCAAGGATGGTGCCACTGTATAGTACCATGGCTAGGTTTCGTTTAATATCGAATTTGGTGGTGCCGGTATCACGATATTGAGCCATGCTGTCGGCAAAGGATGCCTTGGTAGATGCAGTGAGAAAGCCTGCAATGAGAGGGGAGGCCTTGTAGAACTTGCCGATGCCCATGCCAATAGCGGTAAACTTTCCGGGTGGGAGTAGAGCAGCCGACAGTTCGGTATGTCGTTTGGATGAAGTGGTGGTGTGGCTACGTCCTCGTGGCCTTGTGAATAAGTCTTGATGACTAGGATCATACCGTGATGGCGTCTGGTGAAGCAGAGAGCCGCCACGACTTGGTGTAGTGAAGGCTGATGTAGTGGAACCTGCAAGGCTGCAGGCGAGCAGCAGCACCGAGAGACGATTCATTGTTTGAGGAGACGTTCAAGTCAAATCCATTCTTAAGAATAGGGGAAAATAGGGGAAACAGTAGACGAGACTTAAAAGGGGGCTGCCGTGGAAAGGTCAATTGTAGGTGTTACGCGAGGAGGAGGAGGAGGAACACAAGCAGAACACAAGTAGTGTAAGCTACCGGCCGAACCAAGTGCAGGCTGAAGGCAGAGGCCCTCGGAATCTGAACGGAGGTTTATTTGCCCAGAAAAGAAGAAGAACAGCAGCAGGGGATGACGTCACAGTCCAAGATTGAGTCTTGTGACTTGTGATCCGTGACCAAAAAGTCCCGACCCTGCCTCCACAGTACCTCTCTCCTCTAACTTCTTCCGCCTGCCATTCTCTCTTCTCAACTACAGTACCTGAACTGAAACGAAGAGAACAAAGACATGATGCTTCCAAGTTGCACGACGGAAGTAGATCCCAACGCCAGATAACTTCTCCTCCTCATAAGCTACCGTCAGCTTAGGCTGAGGATTGGCTCCAGAATGGCAAAAAGGAAAAGGATCAAGATCAAGAAGTATGTAGTCTTTAGTTTAGTCAAACTAGTAACTAAAACTTAGGTAGTTAACTTATTGCAAAGTAGTCTCTGCAAAGTATCTGTACAAGTTCGTCGTCGTCCTGAGAGTCACCCTATTGACTTCATTGAAATTGACTGTGAATAACAACATATAATTTCATCACTCATCACACATCCCCGCAATCCACAACCACAACCACAATCCAAAATACACTCAAACTCAATTCTTCTCGACAACAATCGCACCATGAACATCACTCCTCTCTACACCACTATAGTCACGGCCACCTGAGATAGTACCTACAGGCACATCATCAACGGTATTCGTGGCCCTCAATACATCAACGAGCTTTCCAGACATACCATCCTCAGATAGTTCAACAATACCCACTCCTGGGCAGCTTCCCTGAGCAGCATGGCTCACTGAAACGGGCTTTGGACCACGGAAAGCAATCATGAGGTACTTTCCATCTGGTGTCAACTCAAACCAATCAGGAGCAGGGTCATTAAGCTGCAAGTCATTGTCATCAAGCACACTTCGCTTGAGGCAGGGCCCAGCATGGCCTTCTCGGCCGCTCTGCCCATCTTTTGATACCAAGTCGTACGTGTTTACACGTTCGTCCGTGATGGTATCAAACACTTCCACAACATTCTGAATACGATCCGCAACGTGAATGTACTTCCCATCAAGGCTTTTGGCAGCACCATGGGAATCGCGACGAGTTGTTTGATTGGGGAGCTGCCCTGAATCACACATCGCTAGTAACCTTGCCATAGAAGTTACCGATCGTGTTCGTGTTGGTCGCATCATTGAAGATCTGGGAGGGAAATGGGGTGTTCTCCTTAGGATCGTTATTAGCATCAAACTTGGAATCATCTAGGGCATAGAGGATAAAAGTAGACTGATCAGCCCCAGCACCACTAGCTGAAACTCCTCCGTTGAAAAACATGCTTCCCTGCGCTTCTACTCCTCCACATCCTTTTATCGGGGGGGATTCCAGTATGAAATTTACAGCGTAGGCCGGCTATCAGTCTGTAAACAATAAATCGAGTTCTACTAGAGGTTATTCAATTGCAGCAGTGCTACGAAGAGTGATAGTTGAGTTTCTCTTTTCGAGCTTGGAATGCTCATCGTCAGGTAGGTGCTGCAGGGGAGCAAGTCGTCATGGAACTTACGTCAGTGGAAATAATGACGTACAGTGACGAAATTGCGACATTTCAGATCCAAAAATTGGCAGTTCTAAAATGGGAATCAGGATAACTTTATTTTTCGAGCAGCGAAGAGGAGAAGGCGTAGCCGGATCCTCCGCTGCTTGAAAAATAAAGGGGCCTACTCGTCTCCTCTACCTGCTGTCAGCAGGTCTGAGACTTTGGGCCCCTTTCGGTTATCAATCTTCCTGTAGGAAAGGACGTTTCCCAAATTCAAGTGTCTATGATAGCACACGGTCATTTGATTTACTTGAATGAGGTTCCCGTCAAGGTTCTTGAGTTCTTGAAGCGAAGGTTCTCCAGGTGGGTTAGAGATACAGTCTCTGAAAAGTGCCTGAAGTTCGGACGCTGGTGGGTTGTCCGGATGATAAGGGACGTGAAGGAAAAGTCGAGAGTCGCTTGTTGCTTTCGCAGCTTGCTTCTTCTTGGCCTTCTCTTCGTCGGAGCGCTTCAGATAGGACTCGGCGTTTGTAACTGCCTTCTCAAAGAGGGGGAGCAGCTGTTCGCGGACATGGCCTCGGTTGATGAGGCGGTGGAAGAAGTTCAAAAGATGTTTCTTCTTCTGATCCTCTTCAGAACAGAGAGTGAAGATACGAAGGATTTGACCCATCACGAGACCGGCGAGGACTCCTGGCGGGTGAGCAGAGAAGGGAGGGATGTAAAGAAAGAGCGCCATCGGCTTCTCAAATAGATCAGTCGATAGTTTGTTGCCATCTTTGTATATCACCATATCCATGAAATTGAGCGAGGTACCACGGGTGGTAAACTCCCACTTGAGGCCATGAAAGTTGTTCACATCTGCTTGCATTTCCTTCCACTTCAGGTCGTCTTGTAAAGGGCATGTCTCGTGCTTCCAAATGCAAAAGACGTCGTCGATGAATCTTTTGTAGAAAAAGAAGTTGTCCTTCCATTTCTCCAACAGAAAGTCTTCGTGGACGGCAAAGTAGAGAGTAGCGATAGGGGGTGCAGGTGCAACGCCCATCGCCACACCACTGATTTGCTTGACGTAGATATCACCAAATTTCATGATATTAGACCTGAGGACGATGCCAAGAGCTTCAATCAGGCAGTCTGCGTTGTACTCAAATTTACTTTGAACGTCAGGTCTGCGTAAGTAGTCAGAGAGGACCATGAGACAGGCTGCTGAGTCAATTGAGGTGTACATAGACACGGCATCCATCGAGTATAGGCTAGTACCAGGCGGGAGGGTGATATCAGTCAAAAGGCGCTTGAGGGCAAAAGAGTCTTGGAAGTAACTCGCCATGGTCTTCGCGATCTGTTGGAGTTGTTCATCAACAAATTGACCGATGGCAAAAGAGACGCTGGCACACTGGGAGCTAACTGGACGAGTCTTGATAGGGGACTTGTGTAGCTTGTAGAGGAGGTAGAAATAAGCGTAGGGATCGCTCATAATTGCCTCCAACGTCTTCTGTCGAATGTACAGTGCGGCCTTGTACCTGACTGATCCAGCACCGGGGCGGACTTCTTTTTCACCGTCAGCACGGGGTTTGAACTTATCCAGCCAGGCAATAATCTCAACTTGAAGCTTGCGAACCTCACGTCGTGCTTCATCTTCGGAGAGGATCACATAGGTGATGTTTTATCGGGGGGGATTCCAGTATGAAATTTACAGCGTAGGCCGGCTATCAGTCTGTAAACAATAAATCGAGTTCTACTAGAGGTTATTCAATTGCAGTAGCACTGCTGCAATTGAATAACCTCTAGTAGAACTCGATTTATTGTTTACAGACTGATAGCCGGCCTACGCTGTAAATTTCATACTGGAATCCCCCCCGATAAAAGCTCCACTGACAATTCTGTTACCGTACTCACCAACAATGAGCATGGGAGTTTCATCTAAGTACGTAGAGAATAATGATAATCAAGAGAATATGTTAGCTGCAACTCATCACATTCATTGAGCACTGAGCAAGATGATACAGAGTATAGTATGATGTGATGTGATGGACTTACCAAGTTTCAGCACAAAGAGGCCTCCACCTCCAAGCGTCACATACGCATTGTTGTTTGTAGATGGAATGGGGCAAATCGGGACATTGTTTGGGCGACAGCCACCCTGCGACTTTTCATCATCAGGATAGATACGTCATTGCAATCCCATTCCTTCCTCTTGCCTGCTGGGGTGAGATTGCCAGTATCTGTTGACACAAACATAAGGGTAGCATGCGTAGAGTGAGCAAAGATGAGTATTGATCGGGTTTAGCAATGGTAGAAGGAATAGTAACAATACAGTAGATCGAGTTGACAGTTGCAAAAACAAGTACAAATGTGACTTACCTGCATCAGCATAACTTCCACCTACTGAGCCGATGAGAGGGTTGCCAAAGGCATTATTCCCATAGAACGCCGTGGCTTCTTCAACCGCAGCAGAGTTGAAATCTTTTCCAAGATAAACTCCAGCACTTTTGTTGAACACAAGATCGATAATCTTCCCCTTCTTGTCACGTGTGACGTCAATGCGTTCAATCATCTTCCCGTGAAGATTGTCAACAAGGACTGCCGAGCCATCTGTCGACCAGAATGCTCATGTGGACACTTCGCCCGCTGGCGTTTCCATTAGTTTTAGTGACACGGAAGAGGGCAATTGCTCCTTTCGTCTTTGTGTCAATAATGCCAACATACCCTCCAGTCGGGGTGAATATGTTTGCTGTCACGTAAAGATTGGAAGGGTCCTTGATGACTCCATGAAGGCGACCAAAAGCAGGTAGACTTCCAAGGGCAGCGTCGCTCCCTACCTCCTCCAAATCTTGAGGAAAGATGTCTAGCAAATTGCATGGCCCTACGTCATCGTTGGGAGTACAACTCAGCGGCGTTGCGTCTGCTCCTCCGGCGAGTTGATCCGCAATGGACTTCGAATCCCATATCCAAAGGAAGCTTCCCTTCACACCCGCAGATGTCTCTCCTGCTACGGAGTTAGATTGGTCGGAGCCCCATACTTCGTAACCTCCTTTACCCTTCTTCATCTTCATAGCCGCTGCTTCTGCTACCTCCTCTTTCCCTTCAGCGACAGCCGAATTCTGAAAGATGCCTTGTGCTTGTGCGTTGAGTTTGAGAGCTTTGCTACTGTTACTGTTGACTCGGCGTCTAATGGCACGGACAGAGGTGGAAGAATCGTCTGCTACGATGGAAGTAGAAGCAGCCGAGAGAAGAGCGGCGATGGCGACAGTGGCGGTGGTGAATCTCATTGTGTTTGTATTGTGTGTGGAATATCAATTGACATTGAGCGAGATGCGGAAATAATGAGAGGACATCTGACCGAAAATCACAGCACCTCGCTGAAAAATGCTTTCTTCATAACTGAAATCGAAATCACATCACCTCGCTGAAAGTTTGATGAGATACAACGGAAGCGGTGCTTGGCTTGGGGCGTTGGGCTTCCCTCGTTGAAATTTGGTTTTTGAAGAAAGATGGCAAGTTCAAGTCACGCTGACAATCCAAGTTGGTCCAAGGCTCTCGGTTATCCCTTGCTCAGCGATGGTGGTTGGTGGAGGTGTAGTTTGGGACAAATAGGGGTTGGAAAGTGGTGATTTGTGGTACTAGTAGCTACGATTATAGTACTTTACGTATGTAGGAGCTGAGACTTGGAGATAACCTCTAAGCTCTCGACCTTCAAAACCGGTCCTCTGGACAGCTCAAAAATAACACGTTAAAATTCACCGTAGCGCTATGGCAACCATGCCGCTGCCGAAATAGGCCAAGTTAACCTCCGACATATCGACCGACACTTGGCTGATCGTTACTATGGGTTATTTTATGTAAGTGCTGAAGCCCTTGCCGCTGCCAAATCCGTAACACGTGTACCCTGTTTGGGTGTGCCTGCGTGCGCTTTCTTGGGCATATGTGTGTTTTAGGGGGCATGCGTGCAGAGAGCGAAAACACGTGCACTTTTTGGCGACATTTAGCGGCAAAAGCACACCCAAAATGAGAGCACTCAAATTACGGGTTGTGCAGCAACATTTCCTCACCACTCATTTTGAAGGAATCGAAGCAAAACAAACACATCTCACCACCATCGCCATCTATTGCCGCAGTAGTAGTAAATGACTCTTCACAACATGGACACCTCTTTCAATTTAGAAAACTTTATTTCCAACCTAGCCAGCCTTGCAAGGCGGCCATTTGATCCTGAAGCATTGCCAGATTTATTGGAGCAGGTCACTGGCCATAGATGGGAAAGATCTGCCTCCACATCCACATCAGCAGCATCAGCATCAGCATCAGCGTCTGCGCCGTCTGTGCCATCTGCGCCATCTGCATCTACACCTCACCTTGCTGCTGCTGCTGCTGCTGCTGCTGCTGGTGGTGGTGGTGATGCCAGGCAGGAGGAGTACAAAAGCAAAACCAAAACTGATACTACCAATCATGAAGATGACTCATTGGAAACAACTACCATTGCTGATCCTCTTACCACCAGTGGTCCTAGTTCCTCTGCTGCCGCTGCTGCTATTAATGATAATGATACAGATGTTGACGAAGATGATGATTTTGATGTGGATGATGATCACACTGCTTTCAAATCCTGTACATCTCATGACAACTCTGGCCATCATCTTTATGATCAACCTGATCCTCATCGATTCCCTAATGGTAATCTGTGTTATGCTGTCAATGACCCAACCTCTACATTCAATACATCTTGGGTCATGTTATTGGCTACCTCGAAGAAGGGCAAAGGTCAGAACAAGGATAAAAGGTACTACTATCATTCTTGTCTTGGCATATATGAGTGTCCAGTAAAGGGGTGCAAATTTGTTAGCAATCCTGCCCATCCAAGGAAGAAGAAAATTGGTGCAAGGCCTACAAAGGCGAGGGGGAGTGGTGACTGCAAAATTCATAACAAACAGCTTGTCCATGTTCCATGTAATGCAAAGATGAACCTCAGGAAATCTAGCAACTCATCAGTTGTTGCTAGAACCAATGCAGAAAGATTTTACAAGACAGTTGAAGAAATAAGGAAGGACTTTCCTCTTCTCAAGGATTGGATTAATTGGTATGTCACTAATAATATCGAGAGGTGCTTCTTTTCTGCAGTGTCCAATGGGAGCATCAAGGGCTTTGGCAAGGATACGAATGCCCAGGAAGGTACAGGTCGCTGGTTGAAGAGTAGTGATCACTCCAGCAAACCAAGTATTTGCAGTTGCATTAAATACCTATATCTTCGAGGAAGGTTAATCCAGCAGGACATGGAGGCAGAGAAGGAAGGTCGTCAATCTAGGTATAGAAGAGGAGGTGCATTAAATCCCATTGACCGTGATGCAGATTCTGAAGCAAAGAATAAACGAAGCCAGCAGAGGGCTACATCAAGAAAGAGAGCCTACGAGAACGACGGAAGAGTACCTGATACAGAAGCACTCCTAACTCCACCCAAAAAGAGAGCAAAGATAGGCCGTCGTACTGGAAGTACAAACAAAGCACCTAGGGGAAATGATATCGTTGACCGTAGTTTTGGAATTCCGTGGTCGTACAAGAACAATGGTGCTGTTGTCTCCAATACTTGTTCAATGGATAGTGTATTGATGCTACTTTACATGCTCAGAAAATTCAGCTCGCTTCCTCAGGAGATATTTGCAGACGATGAGGTGCTCACCAAAGTTTTGAATCAGATTGAAATTGGACAATTCGACGCTGCCCGAATCTATTGGATATCTGAACTGACTGCAAAGTTTGGAGACTCTGTGTTTAACTCCATGACAGACTTGGATTGTGACGCTTCAGTTCATTCAGCAGCATCTTCTCTATTTCAGATGGGAGTTCTAACAGAGTATGATGAGTGTCAGCTCATACAAGAGAATTGTCCGCATTATTGCGACTACATAAATGTCCCTGGTATTCGTGGAAGTGGCATGACTACAGAGAGTTTCTTGTATTTGGGCAATGGTAACACTTATGGCAGCTTGCAGCAGTATTTCGACTGCCAACACAATGGCTTTGGTATGTTGTCCAGTCGTAGCAAGAGCAATAACAATAATGTCGAGCCAAGACTGATTGCAACAGAGCCATGTGGGACAAACATAGTACTCGAGGGAAGGAAGCCCGGATGTACAGGGAAGAGAATGCAAAGGAAGGTGATTCAGCACCATCCTCGTATCCTTGAAGTTGTGATTCCCAAGACAACGGATGGTAGCCATCCTGTCACGAAGCCTTCTCATATTGAGCATTCACTGACTATAAACAAACAGAAGTACAAGTTCGTTGGCGCTGTGCTGTATGGTGGGAATGGTAGATCAGGTCACTATCAATCGTTGTTTTTTATAGGAGGCAAATTCGCAACGTATGATGGAATGTTGGCCAAGAACAAGAACAAAATCGTTTGGATCAAGGAAGATGAAAATTTTCGAGCAGCATTCCACGCAGCAAAACTTTGGTATGTTCCTTTGACTGACTTCGGTGGTGTTGAAGTCCATGCAGGAGTTGGTGTGCCCACCTTTGACTTCAAAATTGGAGTTCCATATGGTCTCTTGTTTGGTCTGAAGAGAAACATAGGCAAAGTCAAAGACGATCACTGTGAGGAATGCAATGAATTCTTTTATCCATATAATCCATGTCTAATGGCTAGAGACAAAATGGGTGACGGAGAAGCTCAAGTGATTCAGTATTTCCACCTCCATTGTTGCAGTCAAAGATTCAAATCAAGAGCCAGTGAAGTTTTCGATGCAGTGGATGTGTGCTCTTTTCCAAATTCAGCGAAAGTTGAGCTGAGAAAAATGCTAGTTGGAGATTTTCATGCCAGCAACCAGGTGTCAAGTATTGATGTGGAAGGGATACTCTGTGCTGGCATGGAAAGAAATCATAATCAGATTGGAGTTGGCCAGCAATGGTTCAACTCACTGCCACCTGGAGAACAGAGAGTGGTCAAAGAGGGAGTTGATGCAGTGATGTATGGTGGCTGCATGGCCGCTGCCATGAAAGCTTTTGATAATGTGGTGCGAGAGAATGCAAGGGAGGCACTGAATCCAGATGGTGATAATAATCCTGCAGCTTTGGACAATGCAGTACTAGAGAATACAAATGCAAGGGAGGAGAACATTCGGGCACCAACTCCAGACGGTGATAAAAAACCTGCAGCTACACAGAAGCACAATCTAGAAGTGGAAGACAACAACAATGAGGAGAAAGGAGTAGAGATTGCAAGGGAGGAGCGCATTCAGGCATCAACTCCAGACGGTGATACAAAACATGCTGCTATGCTGAAGAACAATCTGGAAGAGAGCAACATGGAGATAAAGGAGAAGGAGATTGGTATTGGCACATCTTCTTCCTCTTCTTCGTCCGTTTGTTCCAAGACACTGTCTGAATTGTATGCAGAATGGGATTTGGATTTGGAAGGAAATTTTCCGGTGTTGACAATTGAAGCTGCTGATAGCATTACGCATTGGAACAATGCAGTTGTTGGTGACAGATTTCATCAACGGACTGTGATTGTGAAGACGGTAAAAGACAATCCTGATGAACATTATTGCCCACTTGTTGTTGACAATGGAGATTGGATTTTTCAAGAGCAAGCGGTTCGGGTAGAGAAGCATTCAATTTGGGCTCCATTGAATAGGTTTACTTTAGTCCCAAGTGGGGATCAACTGGCATCCAGTACAAAGATAGGGAGTGAAAGAATATCAGGTATTTTGATGAAGCATGCAGAAAATTTATTGGGTGAGGGAAATAGCTTAGAGAAAGATTGTTTGCAGCTACCAACACCAACAGAAAATAGTAGGAAGAAGACGAAAGAGAAGGAGATAAACAATGTTGGCAGCACACGTGGACGTTGTGAAACAGAAGCAAAGGAATGCAAGAGGTCAAAAAACAAGATGTGCATAAGAAATATGTGTGCATCATGCTGCAAATTGGCAGGTGAAGGGGGAGAGAAATGCCGACTTAAGAATCATAAGTCTTAGTAACCAATATATTCTAGGATTAGATTACTTTTGTTGTCCTCAGTACTCTCTAGCTTGCATTCCATTAGAACACTTCATTTTGCCAGCTTTGCATACGTAGGAATTCATATGAGGCTACAACAGGACTGTGGGAATTTCAGTTCCCACTAAATTTACCCCACAAAAAACCCTACCAGTAAACTCAGGTAATACCCACAAAACCCAAATATTTGGATGGAGGGCTCAACCTCAAATTCGTACCAAAGTACACACATGCATAAAAGATCGGTTGGAAGGAGCAAACTTGTCTCTTATTATAGTACTGCCTACATTCGCTACAGAGCAAGATCACCTTGGCCGCTGCTATTCGACTTGATAGCAATTGCAAGCACGCACATTATGGGCCAAGTTTGACTATTAGGCTCCAGATATTGACAGAGATATGCAACTACTACCAAAGTACACGCATGCATAAAAGATCGGTTGGAAGGAGCAAACTCGTCTCTTATTATAGTACTGCCGACATTCGCTACAGAGCAAGATCACCTCTGCCGCTGCTATTCGACTTGATAGCAATTGCAAGCACGCACAATATGGGCCAAGTTTGACTATTAGGCTCCAGATATTGACAGAGATATGCAACTACTACCAAAGTACACGCATGCATAAAAGATCGGTTGGAAGGAGCAAACTCGTCTCTTATTATAGTACTGCCGACATTCGCTACAGAGCAAGATCACCTCTGCCGCTGCTATTCAACTTGATAGCAATTGCAAGCACGCACAATATGGGCCAAGTTTGACTATCAGGCTCCAGATATTGACAAAGATATCAGATATGCAACTACTACCAAAGTACACATGTACATGTAAATTTACTCATGCTGGTGAATAGATTGACAAACTCAATACATTATTATGTGGCGATGAACATGATGTTTGCAATATGATCAAGATAACATGACTTCGATCAAAGGAGAATGATCAGTAGCATCAAAGGCAGATGTACTCCGCCGATGCAGGTTTTAGTGTTGTGCAAGTGTTGTGGGTGAAAGGTGGCAAAAAAGGTGTACCTATGCACTACTCATACATAGGGTGACACTCACGTATGAGTAACTTTTACCATGAGTACATACCTAGTTAAATAAAGCGCATGCAGGCACACCCAAACGGGTACACGTGTTTTCTACATACCGTAGCTTACTACTTGTGTTCTGCTTGTGTTCCTCCTCCTACCTCCTCCTGCGTAACACCTACATACCCATCATAAGAATGGATTTGACTTGAACGTCGCGTCTCCTCAAACAATGAATCGTCTCTCGGTGCTGCTGCTCGCCTGCAGCTTTGCAGGTTCCACTACATCAGCCTTCACTACACCAAGCCGTGGCGGCTCTCTGCTTCACCAGACGCCATCACGGTATGTTCCTAGTCATCAAGACTTATTCACAAGGCCACGAGGACGTAGCCACACCACCACTTCATCCAAACGACATACCGAACTGTCGGCTGCTCTACTCCCACCCGGAAAGTTTACCGCTATTGGCATGGGCATCGGCAAGTTCTACAAGGCCCCCCCTCTCATTGCAGGCTTTCTCACTGCATCTACCAAGGCGTGCTTTGCCGACAGCATGGCTCAATATCGTGATACCGGCACCACCAAATTCGATATCAAACGAAACCTAGCCATGGTACTCTACAGTGGCACCATCCTTGGTCTCTGCTGTGCAGTAATGTACAACCAAGTGTTTCCCATAATGTTCGCAGGAGAGACAAACCCCCTACTCCTCGCAATCAAGATGACACTATTCGATGGATTCATCAACGCACCACTCATTTGGTTACCCCCCGCCTACATTGCAAAAGCATTGATATACAACCAACCAAAGAGGGAGGCATTGCAAAAATATGTTACGGATGTAAAAGAGAATGGACTGCTCAAGAAGTATTGGAGTTTGTGGCTGCCCGCTTCTTTGACGAATTTTCTGTTTGTTCCGGCACATTTTCGGGTGGCGTTTGTGGCGGGGGTTAGTTTCTTTTGGATGATTATGTTGAGTATTGTGGCGAATAATAATGATGAAGAAGAAGTAGTAGTGGAGGGTGGTTGAGGAGAATAATAGTTTGGGTAGAAGAATGATGTTGCTGTGAGCAAAGTTGTACCAAGGAAGCAAAAGTAGGAGCTGTGGCCGGTAAGCTTTTCGATTTTTTGGCAACATGGTGGAAATGGGTGTCTACATACAGAGGAATTAGTAGTAGGTGGTAGAAAAGCAATCTTCAACTTGGTGCTTTTCAGCTCAGCTCACAACTTACCGTTCGGATCGGAAGGCAAATCAAATCTTTCAAAGCTATCAAAATGGTGCCGTACAGCCTGTCAGCATGCCAAGTGGTGAGAGTGTTCTGTGCTGTATTGCGGGCCCTCGGGACCTCTCCCATTATGGCTCTTGGAATTGTTTTTCTTACAGGGTATCCGACTGTAAAGTTGCTCTGCAATATTCGAATACACTGCTGCAACCCGAGACGCTGAGTCCATCGGGATTGCCTACGCAAGTGATAAGAGTTGTGATAATTCATGTGTTAAACAAATTATGGCATGATCTACAGCAACTCCGCTCCACTACTGGAGGAGTCCCGATACAGCGAGTTCAAATACTCCCCTCAAGCTAGCTCCCCTATGGAGCTAGATTGCCTGCCTCGAGCTGTTCATTACCATCTATACAATATATACAATACGATCCAAAACGATCCCCAAAATCTCCCAAAAGTCACCTAACCTCCTCATGAGGGGGATGAGTTCACCGAAGTTAATCTCACCCCGACGAATGGCCGACACAGCTTGCATCAGAGGCTGGTTGCCTTAGACGGACTTTAAAGTGTTCAGTTTCGGCGTTGCCGCGTAATCCTTAATCACTTCCTACTCCTTTCTGAAAATGTGTTGTAGTATCTTCTTGATAAATCCATTCCTCTTCGCTCCTGCAGTCATTGGCTTCGTGAGAAGATCCGCAATATTATCATGGGTATTGATATATGCCGTGATCCATTCTCCTCGTGCCACTCCTTCACGCACCAAATGGTAAGCAACCGCCGCACACTTCTTCTTCAGAACAGATCCAGGGTTTGTTGTATTAGCAAGCACACTCTGATTGTCTCCAAAGATATAGGCCGGTCCTTCCACTCGAATTCCCATCATTCTAAGCCTGTACCTCAGCGCACGAATGTATTCAGTAGCCTCCTTCATCGCGGTAAACTCCGCCTGGTACGTCGAACTCTCAACACTCCCCTGTCTCTTGGAATACCAATAGATAGGAGCATTATTCAAGTACACGATAAACCCAGTGCGAGATTTCCTCGTGACAGCATCCCCAGCATGATCGGCATCTACAAAGCAGCGAATGACAAAAGGCTTCCCCTCGGCTCAGGCATATCAGGAGGCAATACCTCCGTCCTATCCGTTTCCGACATAGTGGAGAATGTCCAGTCCTGCTTCTTAAAGATAGATGGATCGATCTGCGGTTCAGTAGGATCATACAACATTTCGGCATTGTGGTACTTACCTAGATAGGCGAACATGTGATACAAACACTCCAAATGACCTTCTCTCGGCAGAGCAAGATGACTACTCATCATCGACACTTCCAAACAAATATCTACACGACCGAGTTCGACGATCCACCGCAGTACACCAATGAGCGATTGAAAGTAAGAAGCATCCTCGGGAACTAGTTCTCTGCTAACATCGACCTCGGGTCTATATCCAGATGCAAACGGAGCTTCAGCCTTGTTCGGCAAGGTGCGATTCTTCTTCGCCAACCAAGCCTTGACATTATCAACTGCTGATTGTACGTATTGGCTCGAGCTAAAAGCCCAGCACTTAACGCCATTGTCCAGTTCGACCTCTCGACACTTACCACCAAGGTATAGGGAAGGTTTTCCGATCGAGTCTTCCTTCATTTGCCAATGTTTTCCGATCTCGTTACGTAGTACCTCCTCGGGGTGTTCACTGATTACCAGTATATCATCTACGTACAGTAGTACGTACTCTATGTACTCGGTACCATCAGTTTTCCTCGCAGAGCGAAACCACACATCAGAATCAGCCTTAGACGAAGAAAACCCTAAAGAATCCATACACTTCCGCAGGTGAAGCCAGTAGTCCCTGCCGCTAACTCGACCCCCATAAATTGCACGCCTGACCCTCGCCCGTTTACCTTCATTTTCAATACCGAATTCAGGACCGCAGACAATATAATGATTCTCACTCGTCGGTGCTTGAAGATAAGCAGTTTTGATGTCTCCCGCCATCACAGGTAGCCCCATCATTGCTGCATAAGTGAATGCAATACGAACACTCTCACGACTAACCACACCAGCATAGTTCGCAGTAGTTGGTTCAGGAGTCTTGTGACCATCCAGAACCCATCGAGCTTTTCTCCTAAAATCCATCTTCACGTCGAAAATAACATGGCCGCTAGTCTTGGTGAGTCCAGGTGGTGTAACAGCGCCATCTCTGATGAATGAGATTGCCACTCCAATTGAATTCATCTCCAAAGCCAACGCTTGTTGCCACATATTGTTGCCATTTTCACGATCAATACGGAATGCATCTTCTACTGACTGCGGAATCTCAATGCCATATTTGTGCGTCTTGCGCTTGACTCTGCTCTTCACCGCTGCAATAATCCTGGCCTTCTTCCTTAGCGTATATGGAACCCACCATTGAAATGCTACTTCATCTTCCAACTTCCTCGCAGTGACATACTCAGCAACGTCCACAGGATTAGACTCTTTCAGATCACTTAGTTGCATCCATTTCTTTCCGCCATGATGATACTCAACGAGGAACTTCCATCCTACAGTAGATCGACGAAGTTTCTTCTGGCCTTCACGCGTGGTTATGTACATCTGCCCTTTCGAGACAGCATTACCCTCTCGCCGGTGATCCAGTATCTTCTTCAATCTCTCAGAATAATGACCATCATGATCTTCCACCTGCTCAAGTACATTCTGCGCAATCATATTCGCTCCATACTGCTCTATGTGACCATCAGGGAACTCAATGTCATAGATAAGTGTGTTCAGACTAGGATCTTCGTCATAGATGCCCGTAGTTTTACCCTCGGCATCGACGCTCTTCCTCAGTACCTTGCACAGGTGTCGTCCTTCCTCCCCATGGGGCATTAAGACTTCTATTCCAATCATCAAGTCCGTCATCGATCGGTCAGAGACAGGCTTTCCTTGAGCATTGCAAATGTCCGCCACAGGGATATGATAATGTCTTAAAGTCTCATCGACAAGCACTGCAAGAGCCTCAGCTTCACCATCGTCAGCTTCATGCCAACCTTGCATATCATGCGAATCATCCAACCAATTCTCCAAAAGATCTTCCTGGGTTTCCTCCTCTATCGTTGGTAGTTCCACTACACCAACAGGAGGCAAATTGACTGAGTCACCATATCTACGCCGAATATCGTTCATGAACAGTATACGTTTGTCGCGTTCATCCTCATTCGTTACAGATAACTCGTGAGGTGTTAGGCGCCGAAGCGACCTAAGTGGTACTATTCTACCAGATCGTTTCAAAACCCATTGAGCCATCTCATTTCCATGATCCTTTGCCGGCCCTAGACACCTCCCCAAAACTGCAATAGCATGCGGGAATTTGTGTAGCGATGAGTTCCTATCTTCCAAGCAATAACACCAT
Source organism: Skeletonema costatum (assembly GCA_018806925.1). Taxonomy (NCBI): domain Eukaryota; phylum Bacillariophyta; class Thalassiosirophyceae; order Thalassiosirales; family Thalassiosiraceae; genus Skeletonema; species Skeletonema costatum. Next base: position 110,817 of record JAHBBA010000970.1, on the reverse strand, counting down.
TCAAACCAACCAAAAGTGGCAATGTTGCTGATATCTGCGGATTCATGCTTGGTTGCTGTGTATGGATTCAGACCGCCGAGCCTATGTGTGCTCCGAGCCGTCAGGTTCATAATTTGTACCCTTCGCTCTAGACAGTAATCCCAAAACACCATGGGGGCATTGCTATCTCTAAGATCAGCTCTGATCCCACTCTTTAACATCCCAATAATCCGCTCTGCAAGATTAGCCCACTGCGTCCCTCTTTCCAACACTCTCAAAGTGGTTCCGACTTCGTATAGGAACCTGCGTACCTCATTAGACGTTTGAGTCCGATGTGGGTCACAGACGAGCCGTTCTGGAACTCCAACTTCTTTGCAGAATGCCTTCAATGCTGCCATGTACTCTGCACTATTAATCCCCTTCATCAGGTGACAGTAGACGAAACCTTTGTCTGAAACATAGACTTGGACGCAGGTATATCCACGAGTGCTCTTAGCTTTCCCAGTGACAAACATTGTATCGGTGTAGAAGACTGTGTCGATGAATCTTTTGTAACGTGTTGCTCGATCATTTGTAGGAAACTCCCTCGATAGACTGGTGTTGGCTGAGTTCCTCCCCAGTTGTGTTGTTTGTTCTACCGTCCTTTGGGCATCATCCTCGGATATTCGCCATATCTTTGAAAGTCTCTCGGCCGAAATCCCTTGATGAGCACCAGACGCCAACGCACTGAAAGTACCCGTCGCCGCCGATATAATGGCACCAATATCATCAATAAATAGGTCTTCACAATCACTACCTGCCGTATGTGTGCTGCCTGCAGCAATCCCACACGCAGTAGCTATGTCCAACGATTCCAAAGCATCTATAAATTCGTCTTCAATGAGACAACTATCAATAGAGCTGATTGTACGAGCCGCATGATCATCCATTACTTCTAGGAACCGAGCATCCTCGCTGGAGGTGTTATCGTTCATTACCGAAGCAGAGCTAAAGTTGCTCTCGATCATCTCGTCATACTCTTGGACTGTTGTTGCTTGCATGTAGGTAGCTTGGATATTACCTGCATGCCAACTTGTATCCTCATCTTCATTAATCAGATGTGGACGCTCCCTTTTACCAGGTAGCCGATCTCCTATCAGCTCACCACGATGGTTAAGGAAACAGGCCTCTTCTTCCGCATAAACCGTATTGTACGGATTCCACTCCTGCCCTTTAGGAGATGCATAGACTACCGGATACTCTTGCCAATTCTCAAACTCTCTGGGTGCAATTGCTCGACATTTGAAGTAGGAAAATATGCCATTCAGCTTCAAGTGGATCTTCATCTGTGATCTGGGATCGAATATAGTGTGCGTTGATAGATCGGGATCATGAGAGTGTATCTTGGGCATATCATTCACAAGCAATCCAGCTTCCCGAAGAAGGAACGGTGGAATCAAGTGATGGTTCATTGATGGAATGTATAATGCATTGTACATCACCAAGAAATACGACTCCTCATTCCCATATGGATCATCAAACACCACGACAGCATCCACCACAGGAATATTATTTAGTGACCCCACTGAATCCGCGAATGCATTAACTCTAACAGTTCTTCCAGTTCGTCGCAGCACAGTGCAATGTTTCCCCAGGCATATCATGTTCGCATGAGAATCTAATTCCGCTTGAGTTCCAGGCTGATATTTTGTTCCACTGGCCTTTCTAGTGCTGCTGACGTCTACCGCAGCTAGTATCGAGGTAAGCATACGATCGTCAACACACTGTTGCTCAGTGTTATGAATCTGACTCCTTCCCATGTTATCGTCATGAGATAGTCATTCTTTCCTTCCCGTAAGACCTCCCGTAATCCTCTTGAGTTTTAGGATAGCATTAGCACCAACCGTCGCCGCAGCTTGAATGTCTTGTTCGGCCATTGCTGCCACCTGGGGATTGATCGCAGTATCAGTTGTAGAAGTGTTCAGCGCATTGTCGGTAGAAATCTCAGACACAGCAGACGTTTCAGCCTTCTCCCCTGATGTTGGAGAAGCCTCCACGGAGCCAACATCACCTGAACCCTGTGTTGAACCGCCCTTTTTAAACGATCCACAACAAGTTCACTGACTGTTGCTGCCAATGTGGCTATACTGGCCTCTAATGTAGAAATCTTTGCCGCTGAAACACCAGCATTACCTCCACCACCACCTCCTCCGCCGCCCTGTCCGCCTTTACCGCGGGAGCGTTCTTTGCGAGAAGGGATCCCTTGTGTAGCACGCCATTCATTCAGCTCTTGACGCTGGGCCTTGTTTAGCTTAGCATATTCCGCGGGGGAATGCCAACGGAGTTCAACACCAGATTTGCCCATGCCACCATTAAGATTCAGCATCTTGTTGTACTGTTTGTCCGTCAAACCTTTGGGCCTCTTGTTCGAGCCACCACCACCTCCTCCTCCATAGACTGCCAAGGAGATATCTGCGTCAGCACAACACGTGTCTTGGCCTCTTGCCCTTCTCCTAACTCTCCCCTCTCTCCTTCGCATAATCTACGTTTCTCTCGGAATAGTATTCATAGATGGCTGCCTGTCATACACCCCCAGTCCATTCCCCTTGTACCGACTCCTCGCCCAGCCTCGTCATCTCTTTAATTCCCCACCTGATGCTTCCTTACATGGAATGTCTGAGTGTCCTTGGAAGGTGATGCTCGCAAGCAACCACCCAATCGAGTATGATCAGTGATAATTTCCTGAAGAGTTGGTGACCGGCTTGGAGAGCTGGTAGAGAACTGCCTCATTTGCCTACAGAGTCTTATCAATATGCTTCACCAAAGGGATCTGCTTTCGGGGCCAGGCCATTTAGCCCGTGCGCATCCAAGTTGATGTTTCCCTGTATCCCAGCTTCTACAATGGTGAGTCGTCGGCTGCATTTGAGTCTCACTTAGCGCTTCCGAGAAACCCAAGGGCATCTCGCGTGTGCTCGAAGGTCACTCAGTCGTGACGGCCGCAACACCTGAACCCACCCCCCCCCAAAGCATTTCCACCGAGAATCTTGAAAATAAGTGTTTATCAGCTTGGCCGATGAAGTCGTGCCTAGATACACGCTCGCACCGATCTCGTCAACTAACGCGTCATGAGGCTCCGCAAGTGACGGTCCAGATACGAGTGGGGGTGGATATCCTCTAGGAGAGACCTTTCCCCCTCACCCCCCCCCCTCCTCTGCATAAAGATCGGGCACACCAAATAATACAGGGAGCAGAAGCTGCGAGCCTAAGTACTTCTCAGATAATCATATAATCGTGAGACACGCTAGACGGGGCATGGGCCACGTTACACTGCTTGTAAACTTATAGGGAACGTCACCTGCGATCTTCTTCAGCCAGCTTCTTTCAAAGTGGTCCAATCAGGAAGAAAGGGTTTGCACGTTGGGTCCATTGGAGAGCGTCCCACGTCCTAATCTGTTACGACGGGGGGGGGGGGGGTGGGGGGGGGGGGGGGGGGGGGGCGGGGGACGAACCATATGAAAGGTAGGTTACAACCAAGGTCATTCCCCTTCAACCTCATCGACAGCACGATGGGCATAAGCCGATGCGGTGGCATCATTGAAGATCTCCACGTACGAGCGTCTTCCCCTCTTTAGCTGTGGTACGCCGTACGAGCAGGACGCACGGTGTCGATTGCCATCCGCCCTGTTCCCAGTAGCTGGACATACACAAATAGATCACTTTGAGGGACACGGACTCTCTCTCATTTTTTTGAAGAGCTTTTACGGCTAGTGTCATACTCTGCGATGCCTGAGGGCCGTCACGATGGGGTCGGATAATGGGCCAGAGCTTTAGTTGTCTATACATCGAGGTGCGCAAGCTCTTCGGTTGATAGATGATTAGTCGAGTACTTGGAGGCGATAAGCATTTTAGATTGTATCTGAGTGTAAGAGCAAAGTAAATTTGTAAGAAATTTTTGTGATTCATGAGTGCAAATAGTGGGGCGCGGCTCGCCGTGAAATCATGTGTACAAGAAAAATGGTCGTCCTCGCCAATAAAAAGCCGGGAAACATGATTTAACCGGGCAGAAATCCGGACTCCAAAAATCGCCAAAAATGACTTTACAACGCTCGTGCGTTGAGAAGCATGTTTTCCGCCATCGGACACCCATCTGAATGCGGCATCTGGGGAATTCGTCGCTCCCAACTTTGATGTTGTTAAGACTCTTTGAGTAGGATTGGAGGGGATCTATGCCGCATCATTAGCATTAAGGCTAGTTCCCTCCTACTTCACCGTAGCCACGCCTCTGGTCATATATGCGCGCTGTTGGGTTAGGGTTCCCTTGAGGCGATCAGGCGAAAGTTTGGGACCTAAGAGGGAGCTAATCTCTTTCCCGATATCATCCGAAATGATGTACACAAGCAATATTTGTTATTTCACCGTCGATCCGTCGATTCGATACGGGGCTTGGTCTGTAGGGCCAACGGCTCGTCCCATTAGAGCCAACTTAGGAGTCACTTGTGGCGCCCACTTAAAGGTTTTAAAATAGATACACAAAATATGAAGATTTGAACATATTTTGGTTTGCTAAGTTAGGGGTCAGCGCATTTATGACGATGCCTGATTACCCTCATCTACCATGAAACTTAATTCACCTAGGAACGGGCTCTTGTCGTCATGCAATATGATCTGACAGCCATTGTTTTCTTCTTTATACTCCTAGAAACATATGGAGTTCCACACATTCAACGCACGGAATCTCTGCGATCCGCTCATATCCTGTCCAGGAGATGGCCTCCGCAGCACATCTCAAAACTGCATCAGCACGCCATGTGCTGATGCTTGGGTCTGATAAACTATTTCGAATACACTGCTGCAACCCGAGACGCTGAGTCCATCGGGATTGCCTACGCAAGTGATAAGAGTTGTGATAATTCATGTGTTAAACAAATTATGGCATGATCTACAGCAACTCCGCTCCACTACTGGAGGAGTCCCGATACAGCGAGTTCAAATAGCCAATGCTATGTCATTCTCTCTTCTCTTCCATGTCTCTTGCTAAATTTTACTTAGTGCGCTCGCCCCCCGCCCCCTCTTTTGTTTTGCGCGCGCACCTCGCTTCTCAAAGACCATTGTGTTGTGATGGGGGGGACTATTTATTTTCCCTAGGGAAAATTGACCCTCGGCGGGAGTACTCGTCAGATGGGACTAGGGAAATTTGTCCCTCTCCTCAGAGGGACAATTTTCCCTCCCAATGCAACAAGGCACGTTCTCTTGTAACCTGATTTTTTGAACACACACGGTCAACTATTGTAGAAGATAGAAACCATGCCAATTGATCCACCAGGTGAATCTCCAGGGATCCTGGGAAGTGCCGGTCAATTTGATGACACTCTGTGCTCAAGAGAGGACATTGATGTTGATGAGATCTCTTCCGCCATACTGTCAGAAGCAGGGAAGCTGATCCTTTGTACTAATGGTCAAAACAATGACAAAAACCAAGAAATTGTAACGGATGAAAAAAATGGTGAAGCCGGTGGTGCAAACACTCTACCTCGTTTGCAAGAACCTGGTGAAGCCGGTGGTGCAAACACTCTGCCTCGTTTGCAAGAACCTGGTCAAGCCGGTGGTGCAAACACTCTACCTCGTTTGCAAGAACCGACTGCTTCTTTCTGCCCATCATCATTTGATGTCACAGCTACCTATGCCACATATGATCAGCTACTTACATCTGCTAACACACATGCATCTACAAACAACTTCATCTTCTCTGAGAAACCAAAAGCATACTTTGAAGAAGATCTTTGGGCCAACATGTATCCAGGTGTGCCCTTCCAAAAAAAAACACCATATCGAGGGTTTTTCTACTGCTCTCCCAAATCCGCTGGACATACTGGGAAGCAGTGCCCGTGTCGGTTGTGCTATCTTTTTGTTCCGAGCACCAAGTCATATAAAATTCAGCCAACATCTGTACTTTCACACTCACACAATACTTCTGTGTCACACCTGGTAGTTGTGGACGATAAAGTATACAAAAAGTATCAGACTGACTTGGAGAAAAATGAGTATGATCTCATCAAAACACTCTCTTGTGCTGGACTTGACTGCGTTAAAATGGTCCAAGCATTGGAGCAGACTTTTCCTGGATTTGCCTATGACAGGACGATGTTGCACAGACTGAAGAAATTGCATCTTGACGAAGCTTATGGTGAGGATAGACATGATTTGCCGAGTCTCTTGAGAAAGTGTGCTGCTGTCCGAAATAAGGGAGGGATCCTTGAGATTGTGCCATCTGGGGAGGATTTTGGAATCAAGGCACTCCATTGTCAGTCCAAATCAATGATGAGGTACGCTGATTTGTATGGTGACCTTCGGATGATTGATGGGACTCATGCTTTATCACAGTATGACTTCGTTACTATTATTTGGGTTGGCAAAGATTGCTTGCTTAAGACTTGCATCACAGGATTCACCATGAACTTCTCTGAGAACAATGATATTGTGATTGAGTCAGCAAATCTGTTCTATCCTGACACAATTGACTCAAGCAAGTTTGAAGTGGGAGAGTTTGAAAACTATTATGATCCTTTCTCTGACGCACACATTGAACCGGACTCCAAGATGGACATCAAGCCCCCTGCAAGAAAAGCCATTGTGCTAATGTCTGATGGCAACAATGGTATTGACTTCTTGAGAGTTCATTGATGGAGAACAGTGAATGCCCTCATCCTTGCTGAAGGAGTATGTAACATCACAATGCATCCCAGTTTGTATCATACCACAAGTGGAGGTATGGTAACCTTTATTACCATTAATGGAGAACTGAAGATGATTAAACGTCTTCAGGAAAGGTACTAAATATGCATGCTGCTTTAGTTTCGAGTGAACTTGACGTTGTAGACTTTGCATGTCTTCTGTGATTGGTCTTAAATAGTTGGTGCTGAAAACAATGTCTGGTTAGCAAAATATTGGTACTTGCAAATAATAGCATTGAATTACTTACTTATAAGTGGTGCCGACACTTGCTGCACCACAACCACTGCCATAACTACTCATCTTGTAATAAAGTTTATCTCCATGAGAAAACTGATGCTGAACAAGTCCATAGTTGTTTCTTGCTCTGGCAGGTCTTTGGGTACTAGTGATTGGAGCACACGCCATCGGATGATCAACAGTGGGCTTAAAGTTTGCTGCTGCCATAAATGTAACACAAGCAACAAGTTCCTCTAAGTTGTTGTCCATCACAAAATTAGTATCAACACCGGAAAACAGCTTGCTTGTATTTTGTCTCATACCATGGAAGCTGACTCCTGGCCAGCACACCTTATTGTTTCTTGTGCAATGGAAACAGGATGTATTGTAGTTGTATTTGTCTTCCTTGTCATCATAAATGCATTTCTTTTTTCTACCAGCGCAGCACACACAGCTTGCTCTCTTGCCTAAGGTTGATTTATTTGACGAGTGCTTCCATGAGTTGCCCAATAATTGGCATGAAATGCCTTCCTGCATACATCCAATACACTGTTTTGTGTTGTCTTCTTTAAATATGCAATAACGGTGCTTCTGAGTGCACCTTACACAACAAGAAGATCCAATATAACCTTCATTTATCTCCGTCAGCGTTCGGGGGTGTCTCTTTTTTCTCTTCTTGCTGCCGCCACCACCCCTGCTGTTGTTGTTGCTGTTGCCCATGTTGCCGCTGTTGTAGTTGTTGTAGTTGTTGTTGTTGTTGCTGTTGTTGCTGTTGTTGGAGGATGATGGTAGCAGCAGCATGTTGTGTTGTTGGTTGTAGTTGAGAGTCGACATGTATTTGCCTTGCTCGCGCAGCAGCATTGGGTGGTCTTGTAGAGCTTACTTAGCGGGAGACTCCCCGTCAAACATTGGCATTGGCATAAGCTTGTCTTGTACACATGAGTCGGAGGGAAAATAGCTTGTCTTGTACACATGAGTCGGAGGGAAAATTGTCCCTCTGAGGAGAGGGACAATTTTCCCTAGTCCCATCTGACGAGTACTCCCGCCGAGGGTCAATTTTCCCTAGGGAAAATAAATAGTGCCCCGTTGTGATGGCATGTTCCGTGCGCCTAAAAGGCAACCACTGGGAGTTAATTAGTGGTCAGCACGTGTATCTTGATCCCATCGCCATGGCGCAGCGAGTGATATGCGGCGATTTCAACGTATCAAGCTAGTTGATGTGATCTACGGCTCTACATATCGCCGGCGAGTTGTATCGACACGACAATGAATAGCCACCGAGTTGAAGTGTGGGGGAGTGCCATTAGAATACAATTATTTTGTCATGCAGCCAACATCAAACCACAAAATTATTTGGATTCGGTCGATCGCCTTCATTCTTCCACCACCCTTAACAGCATGGCACACAACAATTGCCTGCATCGACGACATCGCAAATGCACACCACACATCCTCACACATCTCTATCAAGAGGAGTATGTGCCGCAATAGATATTTGGCAATCCACATCTTTTATCGGAGGAGTAGTGGATAATAATGATACGCATAAAACGAGTGTGATGATGAGATTAGATTAATTAAGTGACGGCAACAAATAACAATTAACATCGGTCGAATGCCATCTTTTCAACGCATGAAACAAAAGCAGCGGCAGCGCAGCAAGAGCAACAGCACCAACGTGCAGCAGATGTACATGTCACCCTTACGGATAAAGCAATCACCAATGGCTTAGCAATGTCAGAAAGGGAGAAAGAAAACCAACACCGCTGGCTCAAAATGCAAGCTAAACACGCAGCAATTCAAGTAAGATTGGAAACGCTGATCATCGAAACCAACAGAGGAGGATCACATCCAACTCCAACAAAGCGTGGGGGGAGAACCGCGGGGGGAGAGGTCAGAAGGGATTACTATCAGCTTCCGCCAATTTAACCGGCAACGCTGATCATCGAAACCAACAGAGAAGGATCACATCCAACGTCAACAAAGCTGTGGGGAGAAGCGTGGGGGCGGGAGGCCAGAAGCTCCGTCCGCAATAAAACCAGAAACTGGTTTTTTCTGGGCGAATAGTGGCATGAGAGAAGAGACTAACATTTATTTATCTGAGAATTAAACCGGCGACCGGTTTATTTAGTATCTGGCGAATACATAGTGGCATGAGAGAAGAGACTAACAAAAACACTTCGACGAACACTCACTCGAACAACCAAGTCAACTAAATTACTGAACCGCCACACTGTCATGCAACAATTAGCCATCACTATCGAACATCATCTTCAGGCAATCCGCCATTCCAAGCACGCAACAATAACAGCAGCAACAACAACAGAGCGCACAGATCTGTGTCACACTTGCAGATGCATCTAGCATCAACAGCTGTGACATATTTGCAAGACATGCATTTTTCCAGCCAGCGGATAAGTGAAAGGAAGAAGCAAGATTGCCACCACAATGCTTGAGATGCAGTCGAAACTCCATCAAAACATATCAATTTGACTGATTTCGAGAATGCGGACCATCTAAACCACCCATCTTTCCGGTATCTCTTTCTCGAAATGAGGGATATAGCCAATCAAAAAGTGCCTTTAAGCCAGGTACTTCTCGCTTTCTATGTAGGAATCACTACAAAACCTACGCCGGTATGGTCTACAGAGCCTCTACGTGTCATCCAAGATTTAAATCTCCTAAATCCTTCGTTACTAATTCCTACGTGGTTTCCTGTAGAATGGAGTTGGCTCGTTTTGGCTCAAACCCTGTATATGGAATTGGAGGCACCTCCGGTTCCCCGGACTCCGCTTTGCTGCATCTTTCCGGGGCCCCGAGGGCCGATCATCTTTAGCTTGGTTCGGTTCGAGCAAGCGATGTAGAAAGAACCGAACAGAACACTGCGTTCCACCCATTATGCGATTTGTATTCACACTAACACTTAATAACACTCTCTAGAGACGAGCAGCATACACATCTTTTCTATCTAACCATGTCCTCATCACCAACAACATCTTCTGGAGAAGAAAATCACACAGGAAGACGCTGCATAATCATCGGTGCAAGCTACGGAATCGGTCGAGCCACTGCGGACATTCTCTCAAGTCGTGGAGCTCATGTTGTATATTGGTGACGCTAGTTAAATTCACTAACAAAGCGAATTTTGGAAAATCACTCCAACACCTCACGGATAGTTTCCCTACACCCCTAGTACCAATGAACCGCAACGGGAGCCTTCCTAGGTCCTCTACTTATGTAGTTACGGCGATATCCACTTCACTAGCACTCGCCTAGTTAAATGACCAATTGTTGTCTATATTGGTCCCTGCAGCGATTGAATCGTCAAATTACCGCCCCATCTCGCAGACATTGGTCCACTGGGGTCATGCCTCGACATTCGTATCGTTGGTTTCATCTTCATCGCCCATGTTGGTACTCGTAGGGGGATCGGAAGGGTCGAATTCCAGAATTGCCCAAAGTCCAAAAAATTGTTGGCGCGCCCCGCGATCAAGCCTCATTTTCACAAAGAACAAAACATCAACAAATCCACCATGTTCCTCGACACCGTGCACCACGTTACGGACCTGCTCACACATCGAATGATGGCTCTATGGACAGCTCATCGTCTATATATTCGGCGGCAATCGAGATTTTAGTGGTCGTAACCGGCCATAATGGTCGTAATGCAATTTGAAATTTGGGCATGGAAAATTGCCCTTCTGGGGTGTATGCTTGCCTCATGGTCTGTATCTCGGCCATATAAACACTCTAATGCAGCGAATGCATCATCTGATGCTATATTGTGATGTGCTTGGTCAATTTTGTGTCGTGGCTGATTCTACAAACACAATAATGCAGCCTATATTTGCGATTCGGAATACACATCATCACCTCGACACATCATCGTCGGAGGAGGAACGGAAGGAACAACTCGCGACACATCAATATTCAATACATCTACTAAGTGTGTAGGTTAGTTCTGTTTACAATATTTACAATATAAGGCACCAATGGACTTGTAGACTCTCTTTGAAAGCTCCTTGTGTTCCCCCACAACGTATCGTGCTATCTCGATCTCATTCATCAACGAAGTAGACCGACAACTCTCCGACGTACCAATGAAGTAGTATTTGGCAGGACGAAACAAGACAGTAACTCCGTCTGTCTTGGGAGTGGTGTAACATCTGTTGACTTGATAGTGGAGATTGAAAGTGTTATCAGCGGATAGATCCAAAAGATCGATTTTGACATTGTAGGGTTCAGGGTTGGCCTTGAATGTATTGTTGGAACGGCACCGGATCCGCCTTCTCTCACACACTTGGTCCAACCTTCCAAGTCGTCTGTGCTTATTCTCAGACGCTCGGCGAGGGTGGCTACGTGTATCCAGTGCGTGGATGGCTCGAGTGCATGGACAGCCTTCGCCGTCTGAAGAAATGACACCATCGATTATGACACGCTTTGCTACAATCGGGCCTCAATTCGGTTCAATCTATTGAGTATCTACCTAATGGATCGACGTGGCATGGTTTGATAGACGAACATCTTGTCTTTGCTGGCAAATATAGACCGAATGTGTTGCCGACTCGTGAGAACCGATCTCTCTATCGCATTGTCCAGTTTAGACGGAGTATTACGAAGCGAAATCAGCTCGATCGGTAGGGTGTAGTAGAAGAGCTCTGCAAGCTAAACTGTGTCGATCGACCTCTTAGTTGTCGAGAATGAGCATTCGCTATGACGGAGGTCTGATCTTGGCTGAGATTCTAAAATGCTAGCAAATCGCTAGATAAATGAGGCCAAAAAAATTCAAAACATGCTCAAATGATGTCTCATGGAAGTTGTCGATTCTATGGCTCTGAGGGGTCGAATGGATGCGTGTTGGCATGCGTTCGACTCCTCAACACCTTGCGAATCGAATGGAGCCCAACACGCATCCATTCGACCCCTCAGAGTACGAGGTGTCCCATCCAACTATATAATATATACGAAGTTGGATTGAAAGAAATACTAGTATAGATTGGTTGGTTGATTGATTCTATTTTAAAGAACTTGTGAGCTAATGTCGAACGAAGGAGTGCTTTATCGGCGATGATTGACATAACTGCAAGAAAGCATATTGAATGCTTATCGCCGATCACGAGAAACAAGAAAGATATGAGTTGTATTGTATGTGTGTCCAAAGGTACTGGTAGGACGGTGTGACACGAGGGAGCCTCTCTAAAGTCAGACAATCGCTCGACTTTGGACGATTCCAACTCGTCTCATAGTCAACCAATTCACACAACTAGCACATAAATCGTAAACTAGAGGAGAAGAGCTTTTCATTAGTAGTCTTGGATTTACTGTAGAGTTAATATTTAAGTAGCCTATCTATTTCCAAAAAAATAGCCATTTTAAGGGGGTACTTAGCGACGTAGTTAGCGTCACCACCCATAGCTGCCGAAATAGACCAAGTGAACCATCGAAATATCGACCGAGACTTGGCTGATCGTTACTATGGAGTATTATGCCGTAGCTATTGTCCTTGGATCCACCAAAAACGCTCTTTGGGGCGTTCAATAACTCCTGTTCGGTGGCCGACGCCCGCCGAACATCGCCGAGTGATATCGTCACCTTGCTGCCTTCCCTCGACGGATTTGGCAGCGGCGAGGGCTTCAGCACTTACATAATAACCCATAGTAACGATCAGCCAAGTGTCGGTCGATATGTCGGAGGTTAACTTGGCCTATTTCGGCAGCGGCATGGTTGCCAAGCGCTACGGTGAATTTTAACGTGTTATTTTTGAGCTGTCCAGAGGACCGGTTTTGAAGGTCGAGAGCTTAGAGGTTATCTCTAAGTCTCAGCTCCTACATACGTTAAAGTACTATATTCGTAGCTACTAGTACCACAAATCACCACTTTCCAACCCCTATTTGTCCCAAACTACACCTCCACCCACCACCATCGCTGAGCAAGGGATAACCGAGAGCCTTGGTAGTGAACTGGTGGAAACCAACTCTTGGGAGTTGATCATGAAATCACGTTCTAGTTGATTAATGGGCTATCTACATGGTTGGTTTGCTGCGAGGCAATCGTGCCTTGTCTAGTGGTCGGCTTCGCAGAATTCGGGAAGTCGACGCGTCAGCTCTTGAGAACAGATGTTGCAGGCTAGGTCTGAGCAGACTGTCACATCAACACACCCTTGCAAGAGCTGTGACGAGCATGGCTCCTTCGATGTTGCTGTGTTTGAAAGTGTCTAGCACCTTTTGAGGCGTAATGAATTCCGATCGAATGTCTGCATGATGCTTTGCCGCGTGGTGTTTGGTCCAGTAGTCGGCATAATTGAGCTTACCTGGTTTCCAATAGATTCTGAATTGTTCTTGGCATTGTCTGTCTCGTAGCCAATGGAATCGCATGTCCATAGCTTTGGTTCGTTTTGGCTGGATTTTGTTATTGACAACTCCTTCGGCAGTTGCATTGTCTGTTTGTAGTGGTGTAGGAGGTTGTTTGTGGCCGAGCTCGTCAAGAATGATGCGGATGTAGAACGGCTTCTCTTGCTGTAATGTAGAGTGCAGCGAGCTCGGCTTCGGTTGCTGAAGACATCACATTTTTGATGATGTGCGCAATGTTGAGAATGGCACCGTTGTTCGGTGGGTTGTCGTTGTTAGATGAGAGGAAGAAATGCCCGCCAGCGCGGCTGCGGGCTTTTGTTTCGTTGAGGTAGCCGGCATCGCTGTGGACGTTGAGTACCATGTCGCTGGCGGAATAAGTGATGATTGCATCTTCTTGAGTTGCGATGTAGTCTAAAAGCTGGTTGGCTTGTTGAAGAGTGTCAGTTGTAGGGTTGGCAGCCTGTGAGGCGATAGCACTAATTGGCACTAATAAGGAACTGTCGACGGCTCTACCAAGGAAGAGGAATTTTCCACATACTTGTTGGATGAAGCGTGTGCCCTTCTTATCGAGAGGTGGTGCAGTTGATTCCTCCTTTGCATATTGTTTGGGAGCTCCATATTTCACTGGTGTATGGGGGAAGGGCTGATGTTGTGGCTTGCGTGGTGTAGGATAATTGAATTGTTTTAAAGCTCTCTCTTTGTATCCTGGAATGCTTAGATGAACCTTTCGATTGGTGTAATCCCAGTCTAGAAAAATACCGATGTAACGTTTTCCGTCCCACTCACTCTTGACAGGATAGTGTAGCTTGAGGACGGACTCTAGGTGTTCTGCATGTTCTCTACCCTGATACATAACTCCGAAATCGTCCACTACTAAAGAAAAGCGAATTGGACGCCATTCATGTGACCATAGACCTGGAACTAACTTGCTTTGGTAGTAGCCGGCTTCGTTGAGTCTCTTCTCGAGCAGTTCGTTCGCTAATAACCCCGCTTGTGGAAGTCCGTACATTCCTTTCGTTGCTTTGACGTATATATATCCTTTGTCCGTCACCTTTTGACGCAAATTGTATTGGGTGATGATTTCCTCAGGGATGTCGTCGATGTGAAGGCGTAGGAATTCTGGCCGAGGCAATGGGGTATTGAGATAGAAATTGCCGACGTCCATAGTCATGAACCTTGCGCCAGGCGTTGATATGACGCTGTTGAAGAGGATTTTAGCAACAAGCATTTCGGCTGTTGGTGTTGCTACTTCGCCGGGATAATTCACTCTGTCTCCACCGACAACAAGTCTAGTTCGATTTTGTTCTTCTTTTTCAGGTCGGATGGTACAGACAAATTGGCCATAAGTTACATCTTTCATCCTGTCCACGGGGACTTCGGTCTGGTGGATAAAATGAATAGTGTTCGTTCCTTTGACGCGATCACCAACTCCTTGTGCTAATCTGCCGAATTCATTTGCAGCAGATATGAGCCATTCTTTGCGGTATTTCGGGTCACGGATAAGTGCTCTGTAGTTGAGCATTTTGCCTGTTTGTTGGTCCATGACCGCCATTGCTTGATGCACTTCATTTTCAACACGGATCAATCGCTTAGCCAACTTTCGAGCTTGTTTGCTAGGGCGACGCTTGGACCTAGCGGTGCCGGCCACGTAATTCTTGGACTGCAGCTGCAATTTGGATGGTTTGAGCAAGTTTACTTTTGGACCTTGTACGAGAGGCCGGCCCACCTGGTTGAGGTGTTGACTTGGATCTTGTTCGAGCTGCTATAGGTTTGGATGGAGCGACATAGGGCTTAGAAGGATTCGTTGTGGATGGAGCGATGGAGGGCTTAGGAGGATTCGTTGTGGATGGAGCATGGATGCCTGCAAGTCTGTGTGAACGGCGTAAGCCTTTGCAGCAGTCAGGTTGGACTTGAGGATAGGTGGTTTATACTTGGTCGATGTGGATGCCTTTGTTAGACCACTAACTTGGGAGACAACTTCGTAGTCGTCGCCATCATCATCATCATCTGAACTGAATGCATCATGCGCCTCAAACGCAGATTGGTTGATAAAACCCCCTTGGATGAGCTCGGCCAAAATGTGAGATTCCATATCCTTGACGGAAGAAGCAGAGTTGGTAGCAACGGCATGGGCTTGTCCCAAAGTTGGTTGGAGGTGCACATTAATGTCCGTCGTCTCACTGAGGGTGCGTTGCTTGTCAAATTTGTAGATTAACGCCAAGGCGCTCTTGAGTTGTTTTGCGGTGAGGATATTGCCAATTGGGTACTGTTTGTTGAGAACTTGGATCCCAGAGGCAAGGCAAGTGCCCCATGGTTGTTTGGAGGCAAGGACTAGTTGAGGACGAAGAATGAGCATGATGGTGTTGGCATCAAGTGAAGCTCCATAGGTCGTGGACATAGTTTGATTACGAAGTGTCAATTTGTCGACATTCTGCTGGAGGGGGAGGGTCCAATTGACTTTGAAACCTAAGATGTTAAGGAATTGTTGCAGACAATCTTTTGGTTCGGGAGGAATGGCATTGCTATAGATGTTGGTGAGGATAGCGTAGATGCTGTATTCATCGGTTGATAACTCAATGCCCTCATCATCATGGGTAGCCAAATCGTTGACGGCTCTCAATTTGGCGGCGTTGTTCCTCACGAGCTTCGGCGACAGTTGTGCAACCATAAGCCGCATCATTTTGGATGTCGGTGGTGGTAGGATTGAAAGTAGATTTGTACTTAGTTTCCATCTCACAATTTTCAGAGAAGAACTTGGACATGTTGGCATCGGTGCAGTCAATGGGAGCACTGATGGCGCTGACAGATTTCTCCAGGTTGTTGATGACCTTCCTTGCTTCGGCTTCGGTGTATCTTCCGTCATCATCGGCAATGGGGCCAAATCTTTTGGTGAGGCTGACAACGTCCGCTCTAGCTTGAAGCCGTTTGTTGTCAGTAGTCATTGTGATAAAAATAAAGAGTAAAAGGATCAACTAGAACTAGTGAACTGGTGGAAACCAACTCTTGGGAGTTGATCATGAAATCACGTTCTAGTTGATTAATGGGCTATCTACATGGTTGGTTTGCTGCGAGGCAATCGTGCCTTGTCTAGTGGTCGGCTTCGCAGAATTCGGGAAGTCGACGCGTCAGCTCTTGAGAACAATGTTGCAGGCTAGGTCTGAGCAGACTGTCACATCAACACTTGGACCAACTTGGATTGCAGAGTGACTTGAACTTTTGCCATCTTTCTTCAAAAAACCAAATTTCAACGAGGGAAGCCCAACGCCCCAACGCACCGCTTCCGTTGTATCTCATCAAACTTTCAGCGAGGTGATGTGATTTCGATTTCAGTTATGAAGAAAGCATTTTTCAGCGAGGTGCTGTGATTTCGGTCAGATGTCACTCTCATTATTTCCACCTCTCGCTCAATGTCAATGTCAATTGATATTCCACACACAATACAAACACAATGAGATTCACCACCGCCACTGTCGCCATCGCCGCTCTTCTCTCGGCTGCTTCTACTTCAATCGTAGCAGACGATTCTTCCGCCTCTGTCCGTGCCATTAGACGCCGAGTCAACAGTAAGCAAAGCTCTCAAACTCAACGCACAAGCACAAGGCATCTTTCAGAATTCGGCTGTCGCTGAAGGGAAAGATGAGGTAGCAGAAGCAGCGGCTATGAAGATGAAGAAGGGCAAAGGCAAAGGAGGTTACGAAGTATGGGGCTCCGACCAATCTAACTCCGTAGCAGGAGAGACATCTGCGGGTGTGAAGGGAAGCTTCCTTTGGGTATGGGATTCGGAGTCCATTGCGGATCAACTCGCCGGAGGAGCAGACGCAACTCCGCTGAGCTGTACTCCCAACGACGCCGTAGGGCCATGCAATTTGCTAGACATCTTTCCTCAAGATTTGGAGGAGGTAGGGAGCGACGCTGCCCTTGGAAGTCTACCTGCTTTTGGTCGCCTTCATGGAGTCATCAAGGACCCTTCCAATCTTTACGTGACAGCAAACATCTTCACCCCGACTGGAGGGTATGTTGGCATTATTGACACAAAGACGAAAGGAGCAATTGCCCTCTTCCGTGTCACTAAAACTAATGGAAACGCCAGCGGGCGAAGTGTCCACATGAGCATTCTGTCGACAGATGGCTCGGCAATCCTTGTTGACAATCTTCACGGGAAGATGATTGAACGCATTGACGTCACACGTGACAAGAAGGGGAAGATTATCGATCTTGTGTTCAACAAAAGTGCTGGAGTTTATCTTGGAAAAGATTTCGCTGCAGTTGCAGAAGCCACGGCGTTCTATGGGAATAATGCCTTTGGCAACCCTCTCATCGGCTCAGTGGATGGAAGTTATGCTGATGCAGGTAAGTCACATTTGTACTTGTTTTTGCAACTGTCAACTCGATCTACTGTATTGTTACTATTCCTTCTACCATTGCTAAACCCGATCAATACTCATCTTTGCTCACTCTACGCATGCTACCCCTATGTTTGTGTCAACAGATACTGGACAATCTCACCCCAACAGGCAAGAGGAAGGAATGGGATTGCATTGAAAGTATCGACTGATGATGAAAAGCCGCAGGGTGGCTGTCGCCCAAACAATGTCCCGATTTGCCCCATTACATCTACAAACAACAATGCGTACGTGACGCTTGGAGGTGGAGGCCTCTTTGTGCTGAAACTTGGTAAGTCCATCACAATCACATCATACTATACTCTGTATCATCTTGCTCAGTGCTCAGATGAATGAATGAAGTTGCAGCTAACATATTCTCTTGATTATCATTATTCTCTACGTACATTAGATGAAACTCCCATGCTCATTGTGGGTGAGTACGGTAACAGAATTGTCAGTGGAGCAGGATGTGGAGGAGTAGAAGCGCAGGGAAGCATGTTTTTCAACGGAGGAGTTTCAGCTAGTGGTGCTGGGGCTGATCAGTCTACTTTTATCGTCTATGCCCTAGATGATTCCAAGTTTGATGCTAAGTAACGATGCCTAAGGAGAACACCCATTTCCCTCCCAGATCTTCAATGATGCGACCAACACCAACACGATCGGTAACTTCTATGGCAAGGTTACTAGCGATGATCCAGGTACTAGCAATGATTCAGGGCAGCTCCCCAATCAAACAACTCGTCGCGATTCCCATGGTGCTGCCGTCACCCTTGATGGGAAGTACAGTTCACGTTGCGGATCGTATTCAGAATGTTGTGGAAGTGTTTGATACCATCACGGAAGAACGTGTAAACACGTACGACTTGGTATCAAAAGATGGGCAGAGCGGCCGAGAAGGCCATGCTGGGCCCTGCCTCAAGCGAAGTGTGCTTGATGACAATGACTTGCAGCTTAATGACCCTGCTCCTGATTTGTTGGAGTTCGACACCAGATGGAAAGTACCTCATGATTGCTTTCCGTGGTCCAAAGCCCGTTTCAGTGAGCCATGCTGCTCAGGGAAGCTGCCCAGGAGTGGGTATTGTTGAACTATCTGAGGATGGTATTTCTGGAAAGCTCGTTGATGTATTGAGGGCCACGAATACCGTTGATAATGTGCCTGTAGGTACTATCTCAGGTGGCCGTGACTATAGTGGTGTAGAGAGGAGTGATGTTCATGGTGCGATTGTTGTCGAGAAGAATTGAGTTTTGAGTGTGTTGTTGGGTTGTGGATTGAGGGGATGTGTGATGAGTGATGAAATTATATGTTGTTATTCACAGTCAATGTCTGTCAATGAAGAATGAAGTCAATAGGGTGACTCTCAGGACGACAACGAAACGTGTACAGATACTTTGCAGATACTACTTTGCAATAAGTTAACTTAAAATAAGTTTGATTAAAGACTAGACTGACATACGAGTCAAATTGGCAGATGGCTGATCCGATACCGATAATCCGATAATCCTACTCTAACTCTACTCCTACTAGTTCGATGAGGACGCACGAGGAGGACGAGGAGGATATCAAGTACAAACATCGCATTCCTATGGAAGGTAGGATGAGAACTGAGAAATCCTCCAGCATAAACTAAAGACCTACTTCTTGATCTCTTTCATTCTGGTGCCAATCCTACATAGCCTAAGCTGGCTGCTGACGGAATGATTACGATGAGACGTAGCTTTTGTGAGAAAGGAGAAACCTGACCTACTTCTAGTCACCTGCTTCAAGCCACGTCATTCAGCCCCTATTGAAAACCTTTTCGACATACTACATTTTGTGCACCAGCGCAGAGTTCATCATCTGAAATCTGAAAAGCATGTTGTTGGAAATTGGTTGATGCATTATCGCCACTCTCTAGACAACTTTAACCAGCAGAAGACGCCGAGGACAGAATCAAATAGCGTCGTCCATTATCCAGTAAGAAGAAGAGCTATGATGCCAAACGCACTCATCACCATAGTAGCCCTGACAGGGGTGGCATCTGCCTTCCTCCCCACCGCTCCCTCTCCAACATCAGCCGTCCACCATCGCTCTTCCCATCAAAATCATCATCATCTGCAGTCTTCTTCCCCTCTCCCACTCCTCTCAATGGTAACCGCCAAAAGTACCACCACCACATCCGAAGAGCTCATCCCACGTGAAATCCTCTTTGGCAATCCCGAAAACACATCTCCATTACTTTCTCCGGATGGAAATCATTTGGCATATCTTGCTCCATCGCCGGATGGTGTTATGAATATATTCATAAAATCCAACTTTGCAGCAGCAGCCGATGAGAATGAGTTGTTTGTGGCAGGTCGCATGATTACAAATTCACCCAAGCGTGCCATCCGTTCCTTGGCATGGGCATATGATTCTTCGACTATTTTTTATATGCAAGATGATGATGGGGATGAAAATTTCCATTTGTTTGCAGTTGATAATGCCACTTTATCAACGTCAGATGATGATGGTATCATTCCCAAAGCAAGAGATCTAACACCTGGAAAAGACGTCAAGGCTCAAAACATATTCACCAATTATCGTTACCCCGACCAAATTCTTGTGGGTACCAATCAACGCAATCCAAAGGTATTCGATATGTACCGTTGTTATTACAAAACTGGTGAATTGGTACTTGATACAATTAATCCGGGGGATGTGATTGGTTGGAAGGTGGAGGATGTGTCGTTTGAAGTTCGGGCTGCTACAGTTCGGAATTCGGTGGATTCGAGTACAACTGTTCGTGTTCGTAGTAGGGCTGGTTCGATTGATATTGATAGCGATGACAATGAAGAGGGTGGTGGTAAGGACACTGAATGGAGGGATGTATTCCATTATCCATATGGTGAGGAGGGAGGGCTGATTAATTTCTGTCCCGATGATGGTAAAACTGGTTACATCACGAGCAGTTTGGGGAGGGAGACTACCGCGTTGTTAAAGGTTGATATGATTACGTGAGAAACGATGGAGGAGATTTATTGCAATGAGAAAGCCAATGTTGGTGGTATCACTTTACAACGGGATACCAAAGAGTTGAGAGCGGTTACTTACAACTATGCACGTACTGAGCGTGTCTTCTATGATGATGAGTTGAAGAAGGATTATGAATTCCTAAAGTCGACTGCACCTGATTCTGAGATTGAAATAGGCGTTGCGAGTAGATCTCTAGATGAAATGAAATGGGTAGTTGCTTACTCTTCGTCATCTGGACCGACATCGTATGTTGTTTATGACAAGTTGAAACAAACTGTTTCGCCACTATTTGTGTCGAATCCCAAATTGCTCCCTTACAAATTTGCCCCGATGGAAGTTGTAAGTATACCTGCAAGGGATGGCTTGGAGCTCGTAGGTTATTTAACTCGAGCGGTGGAGAAGGGTGGACCACCAACTCCACTCATCCTTCTTGTGCACGGAGGGCCGTGGGCGAGAGATTACTGGGGGTTCAATCCGCAAGCCCAGTGGTTTGCAAACCGAGGGTACGCTACCCTTCAAGTGAATTTTCGGGGTTCGACTGGATATGGAAAGACTTTCCTCCACAAAGGAGACAAACAGTGGGGAGTAGGGGATATGCAGCACGATCTCACCGACTCGGTTGAATGGGCTATCCGTGAAGGTATTGCTGACAAGGACAATATATGCAGTAAGTCACTCATTGTATTACATTCTCGTGTGTTATCGTTTGCTAATATACTCATAATTTACGCACTTTCCTCCAGTCAAGGGAGGCAGCTATGGGGTTACGCCTGTCTGGCCGGACTAACATTCACTCCTGATCTATCGACAGTCGACACCGTAGAATGAAGTGGGTTGTTGGCACATCATCATCGCTTTTATCACTCTTTCGCATCAAAATGGGTGATGGCGAGAGGGCTTCTCTCTAATAATTCCTATCTCCTACACACTAGTAAATATCTATAATGGCGGAGGGGCGAAGCGCAATTATAGGAGAATGGCCGTGACACTGCCACAACACCCTCATCTTCGATAATTGCGGTGGTCAGCACAGCAATTATCGTAAAGGGGGCAGACTTGGCGGGCTGTCTATATTGGTTAACCTTAATGGTGCGAATATCGATATCCGTTGGATTTCGATAATCGGTCTAACAGGTAGGTCGACACTAGTCGATAGTTGGTCGATAGTTACAAGTATCGACCGTCGATAGTTGGTCGATAGTTGGTCGATAGATGGTCGATAGATGGTCGATAGATCATAGATGTTCTTCTCACCCTCCCTTCACCGCTCCTCTATGAGAGAGGTATTATGCAAGGTGGACAACACTACGCCAAATACTTTCTCTTCGAAGTGACACACATGGGTATACTCGCCAAAGCTTTTGTTCTCTCAACTCAATTATCATCAATCACCCAGCCCAGCAGCATCAAGCTATGTACCCAGCAATAAAGTAGATAAACAGTCTCAGGCGAGAAGATAATCAGCACTATTACATATTAAAGGAATGGAGTGGGTGATCTTATCAGTGGCGTCGAAGGTATGGCTGTATCAGCATCTGACGGTACGTGTAACTTTTGTTCCTCTTCATCATCTTGCCTTTGAAATTACCACTAACATTTTTCTACTTTCTTTCTTTCAGGCCGCCGTAATAGTAACAGATACAATACGCCTCCTCTTTCCACGCCTCCTCCTCGTCGCAATCGTCACACTGACACCTTGTCAAAGTGAACCAAAAGGCCGACGCTGATGGGCCATGGGGTGACGAAGCGGATGCCCAAGCTGCTGCGGACACTCAAATTATTACTGTTGTCATTTGGGATACTAGCAACATTCAAAATGAGCCCGAAGTATATGAACCTGCTGGTATGGAAGAGGAAGACATGACCGACGACCTTCAAGTAATCCTAGTCAAGCACGATCAAATGTTCTATCGTGTGGTGTTGGCTAATGACGACGGAACAGACGATGACGATGACGGGTTAGACTTGCGTGTCCGCACAAATTTGGATGCTCTACTTGACGAAAATGCTCCAACTACTCCATCCAGTAGAGCTCGTGATGCCATCAACGCAGTCTCAGCCGTAGTGTCGGGGGCCGTTTCATCTGCATATGCCTCCTTCGCCACCAGCAGCAGCACTACTGCCAATAGCAACAGTAGAGAGGGAGAGGGGAGGCGCCGTCAGAACGCAGATAGCACTCCAGTTTCAAATAATGCCAACGACGGTACCACCAACAACGGCACCACCCCTAGGCGTCCCAAAAGGAAGAAGAGTGAAAATCAGCCTCATAATGTCTCCAACTTTTAGAGTCAGAGGCTTTCGTCAAGTTTGCATTATTTCATGTGCAAATCGTTTGTTTTTGGAGAATCTGATGGAGACTAAACATTTATCGTTCTCATATGACTTAATCTCGCCTGCCTCATCGATGCGTTATTAGTGTAGAATGATAATAAGTAAAGTTCAAATTGTTTGTTTCAACCCCATTTCTACTCATGCCCCTGACTGCTCCTTTATTTTTGTGTTCACCCAGAATTTCTGTCCACCAAAAATCGTCCACATACTACCATTCGTATTGCTTAAAATAACGTTCTGTGCTCTTGCCTTATCTCGCTCAAATGTAGGCAAAGATAGAACTTCTGATTAGCACTTCCTTTTCATTCAATGAAGAAGCAGCATATATACGTTAAATGTAATGAGACCATGTCACCTCGGTTGGCCTCAAAGATGGAGATAAAATTTAAATTCTTTGTGTGATAGAGCTTTGATGTAAGCTGACTGCAAGATTTCAATGGGCAACATTTGCAAGCCGTTAGGTGGAGCATAAGAAGTCATCTTGTGGCCAGGTAAAATATTAAAAGTGTGTCATCGCCAAAAAGTGTCTTTAATTCAATAATAATAAGTAGAAAAGAGCATCCATTACATCCCCCGTAATGTCTGCAGAAAGATTGGGCGGTCGACACTTAGTCGATAGTTGGTCGATAGTTACAAGTATCGACCGTCGATAGTTGGTCGATACTTGTCGACATTTTGGTCGATAGATGGTCGATAGATGGTAGATAGATGGTCGATACTTAAGACACTAGTACAGTAACTTACGTACCGACGTGTGTGTTGCTGGTACTACTGTGGATGTGGAGGCAGGGTCGGGACTTTTCGGTCACGGATCACAAGTCACAAGACTCAATCTTGGACGGTGACGTCATCCCCTGCTGCTGTTCTTCTTCTTTTCTGCAAGATCCTGGATTGCGTATGTATGAGTACTGGTAAATTGAGGTACCTACATATTTGGCGATAGAGCGGTACTGGATGGTGGCTAAACGGATACCAACTGGATACCAGCTGGATATCAATTGGATACTAGTGGACATTGGTTGGATACCAGCGACAACCAGTGGCGACCAGTGGCTACCAACTTGGCAACCAAGTGGCGACCAGAACAAAGCAGGTTGGATACTAAATGGCGACCATAGATCTGTCGACCAAGAGAAGATCATCTATAGCAGGCGGCAAATAATATGACTATAAGTCGTCTCCTTTACCTTCAACGGCTTGATACACATTTGAGGGACGAAAACGGCGATTGCTCTTCCTCAGACTCTGATGCCGACGACTCGTCCGCAGATGAATCAAGTGAGGAAGAATTTGTCGAAGACGCGTATGATTTATCCGAGTTTCTAGGCACAACCATCCTCCGTGAGAGAATGAGTGATTCGAGGAGGGGAGAAACAAGGAGGGAGGAGGAGAGCCGTGCTGCTGCCGTGGACAACATGAGTGCACCTATTGCCGGCAGCCGAAGTGGAAGAACACAACATGTTGCTGAGGCCGACGGCGAACGAACCACTAGCAATTCACAGAACCAAAGCAGTAGCAGGAGACATTTCATTGGCGCCTCAAGGCATTCAATATCCTAGGTGGTCGCTTCCGTCACGGAATTAGTTTGGAGCATCGGATGGAACTGCATCGGATGGCAGTTGATGTGATAGTTGGAGTCATCCAATATGATTATGAGAATGGGCATCTCCCGTTTGATGTATAAGTGAGAATAGAGGAGATTGATTTTGGATGATAGATTGCAGACAATTCTCTAAATCAAAACTCTTTTTACTCCAACTCAATCCTTTTGAAGTCGCTTTATACTAATGCTATACAATAGTAATAAAGCACAATTTCACTGTATTGCCGAAGAAATAGAATGCAATACAATATCTTCTGGAGAGACTCAGAGAAGTGGAGACCAAGTGGAGACCAAGTGGAGACCAAGTGGAGACCAAGTGGATATCAAGTGGATACCATTGGATATCAAGTGGATACCACTGGATACCACTGGATACCACTGGATACCAGCGGATACCAAATGGATATCAATTGGATACCAAATGGATACCAAATGGATGCTAAATTAGCATGCACTCAGTACCGCTCTGATCGCCAAAAATGTAGGTACCATTTTACCCGTACGTTTACATACTGCATCCAGGATCTTGCTGGACAAATAAACCTCCGTTCAGATTCCGAGGGCCTCTGCCTTCAGCCTGCACTTGGCTTGGCTTGTGTTCTGCTTGTGTTCCTCCTCCTCCTGCGTAACACCTACAATACCCATCATTAAGAATTAAGAATGGATTTGACTTGAACGTCACGTCTCCTCAAACAATGAATCGTCTCTCGGTGTTGCTGCTCGCCTGCAGCCTTGCAGGTTCCACTACATCAGCCTTCACTACACCAAGCCGTGGCGGCTCTCTGCTTCACCAGACGCCATCACGGTATGTTCCTAGTCATCAAGACTTATTCACAAGACCACGAGGACGTAGCCACACCACCACTTCATCCAAACGACATACCGAACTGTCGGCTGCTCTACTCCCACCCGGAAAGTTTACCGCTATTGGCATGGGCATCGGCAAGTTCTACAAGGCCTCCCCTCTCATTGCAGGCTTTCTCACTGCATCTACCAAAGCATGCTTTGCCGACAGCATGGCTCAATATCGTGATACCGGCACCACCAAATTCGATATCAAACGAAACCTAGCCATGGTACTCTACAGTGGCACCATCCTTGGTCTCTGCTGTGCAGTAATGTACAACCAAGTGTTTCCCATAATGTTCGCAGGAGAGACAAACCCCCTACTCCTCGCAATCAAGATGACACTATTCGATGGATTCATCAACGCACCACTCATTTGGTTACCCCCCGCCTACATTGCAAAAGCATTGATATACAACCAACCAAAGAGGGAGGCATTGCAAAAATATGTTACAGATGTAAAAGAGAATGGACTGCTCAAGAAGTATTGGAGTTTGTGGCTGCCCGCTTCTTTGACGAATTTTCTGTTTGTTCCGGCACATTTTCGGGTGGCGTTTGTTGCGGGGGTTAGTTTCTTTTGGATGATTATGTTGAGTATTGTGGCGAATAATAATGATGAAGAAGAAGTAGTAGTAGTAGTGGAGAATGCCTGAGAAACAATAGTTTGGGTAGAAGAATGATGTTGCTGTGTTGTATAGATTGAAATTTGTAGAGTATGTAATTCCACACCACCAAGAATTAAATGTACATGACATTGACTATTTACTTGACTCTCCTCCTCCATCCATTGAATTGAACTTTATTCCAACCCTCCTCTCCTCTCCTCACAAACTAACTTCACTCTTCACCCCCTCCTCATCCTCCACATACCTCCCCGCCATCTCCCCAAACAACCCCGCAACCTCATAAAACAACGTACACATCATATGCTCATCCGTCGCCGCAACACTATTCTTCTTTAAAATCTTGGAAATCGACACTAAACACTCTTCCACTGCCAATAAATTCGGAGAACTGCACGGTGGTCCGACAGAACAACACCCACCTATATTGGAAATATCTTCCAGTTCCTTCCCAATTTGTTCGAATAGGGTGCCTAATTCTAATGATTCATCAATGTTGGCACTTCCGAATACGTTGCTTATGTCATAGAAGGATTGGGAGGCAGAGTACATGTCGTCACGTACGACATCCCAATCGGTGGCCCAGGCGGTGCCGGCATTGACGAGATGTGTTCCGGCTTGGAGGAGGAGGGCTTGGATTTCTTTGTGGACCATTCCTCCGATGTTGTAGAAGAGCATGCCGAGTGATTTGGTGGAGGCGGATATGAAGGAGAGGCCTGCGGATTTTAGGGGATTGTTGTTCTTCTTCTTCTTCTTCGTTGTATTCGTTGTATTGGAGATTGGTGAGTGGGGTGCTTGTTGCCGTGAATAATATTGTGGATGATGATGATATTTTTGATGGTGTGCGAATAATGATATTTTTGTTCTCTTGAGACTGTTGACATCGCCACCGATCCATGCTGCAGCTGTGCATAGAGGTACTTCTAGTAAGCATAGCTTTATTTGTACTAAATGAAGTGGTCGTCGAGATGACAGCGGCGAGTAAGAATAGCACCGACATGAGTTGTGGTTGAGGAGACGACATTTTTATTCTGCAAGGCCAATAGAGAGCAATCTGCTGACGAGAGGTCGTAATAATCCGCAATACTTATTGGCTCTGCTTCGAGAGGCACACTGATATGGGAGACTGAGAGCACAAAGTTGTGCCAAGGAAGCAAAATAAAAGCAGCAGGAGCTGTGGAGTGTGGAGGAAGCTTTTAAGATAGTTGCAACATCATGGTTGAAATGGGCGTCTACATACAGAGGAATTAGTAGTAAGTGGTAGAGAAAGCAATCTTCAACTTGCTTTTCATTTCAGCTCATCTCACAACTAACTTACCGTCGGTCGGAAGGCAAATCAAATCTTTCAAAGCGTCTTATCAATTTTGGCTTGGTGTTCGGTTCGAGCAAGCGATGTAGAACACTGCGTTCCAGCCATTATCTATGCGATTGCACTGGATCAAATTGAATTTGTATTCACACAACACTGCTCAGAATAATAATAATAATACATAATAACACTCTCTAGAGACGAGCAGCATAAACATCTTTTCTATCTAACCATGTCGTCACCACCACCAACATCTTCTGGAGAAGAAAAACACACAGGAAGACGCTGCATAATAATCGGTGCAAGCTACGGAATCGGTCGAGCCACTGCGGACATTCTATCAACTCGTGGAGCTCATGTTGTATATTGCTCCAGATCATTGGACAAGCTCCAAGAAGCCATCAAAGATAAAGAGAACTGTCATGCAGTTGTACTGGATGCAGGTGATCCCGAATGTACACGTGAAGGAATGTTGGAGGCAGTATCCAAGTTGGGTGGTCGTGTTGATTGTGTGATTTATTGTCCTGGGTACTTTGGGCTGGATAGCTACGGGTCGTTTGAGCAACTGTTTGATTCGGGAGATTGGGACTTGGGCTGGGAGGGCTCTATTAACATTCATTTCAAGGGAATGATGAACTGTTTCCGTCATACTCGGAAGTATCTCATCTCAAGTGAAAGAGGTGGAGTCTTTGTTTTGGGTTGAGTAGCATAGCTGGATCATTAGGGGGGCATTCTTCTAACGCTGCCATTTATGCAATTTTTTGCAAGGCAGCGGTTGATATGGCAATCAAGCAACTTGCTTTGGAATATGCCGAATTGGGAGTAAGGGTTTATTCTGTAGCACCAGGTCTAATGGATACTCCAGCTATTCACAGTTTAGGCTCTTCTGAAGATCAAATCAAGAAGTTTCTACAGGATGTTGGATCATCGCATGCCATGAAACGACATGCCAAACCAAGTGAGTGTGGAGAGTTGATTGCATTTTTGGCAAGTGAAAGGGCGTCGTTCATGACTGGTGGTCCGATCTATGTCGATGGTGGAGCGATGCTTCGAACATCGCTCGGGGATGCCGCCATCAAGCCATTCTTCGTAAGGAAGTGATAAGTAAGGGAGGGGTAGTAAGTAGAAAGTAGAAACACGTGAGATTATTCTGTTGGGGTTAAAGTAAAGAGATACTCCTACTCCTACTATCTAATACTTAGGCCAGTATCTCATTTCAGTATTTCAGGAATCTCCAAATCAGGTCTTACCTGCTACAGGCGCATTTGACCTTCATTTGGATCGACACTTCACTCAACATCTTATCGTATATACTTGTATTCTTAGAGTGTCATGTAGTCGTCTTCTCACCTACTCCTTCGTCCAAGAGCAAATCCCAAACTACCCACAAATACAGCACCCAACGCCAACTTGACAGTACTCCACCTACTCTTCTCACCCGCATTCACCAATATCTCCAACCCCTTTCGTCTACCATTGCCGCCCCCCTCTCCCATTATCTTTTTATTCACAATGTCACGGTATGGTTTATAAAACCAAGCCTGAAAACCAGGTGGCTCCCACCACTCTGCCATCACCGTATCCTCCACGAACTCAAATACATGTGGTACTCCTCGTGGTATAGATATGAAATCATGTGCACAATAATCGGTAATTTTGGTACTACCGTCAGATTGGAGAGTCCATATCTTGACCTTTCCACTAAAGATAAAGTCACATTGTTCGTTAGGGTGTAAATCTCCACTTCTCAAATATCCATTTTTGGTGTAGAGAATGTTGATTCGTTTGTCGTTTGCTTTGATATTGTGTATCTCGCCTCTTTCATCTGTGTAGATTGATGGAGTGGGGATGTCTAATCGCTTGTGCGTGTTGGATTCTGCATCACTAGAGAATTGGGGAGTGACATTTGGGGAGGAAGTGAAGATTGCATCGGTTCCGACTAGGCGACCATCTTCTGGAAATATACAGTTTAATATGCCATGGTTGTCTGATTCGTCGTGAGATGATTTGTCGCTCTTCAGTTGGAAGCCGATAGGATTTCCTTCGGGTGATGATTGAGCGGGCTTGCTGCCACGTTCAACAAAATAAGTCATAGTTCTCTCCGTTCCTTCTCATCAGATGAGCTAATAGATGGTGATCGGAGGCTCTCTCTCTCTCTCTCTACATATGTATCTAGAGCGCAGTTTGAAGTGTTGTCGTAGTTGCAGTGTGGGAGAGGTGAATGGTGAATGGTGATGAATGCATGCATGATAGATGCATGATGTCAAAAATGTTGTCACATCATTCACGAAATTTGTCGGTACGGTACTGAAGTTGTTCCAGTGTTCTGCGCTGGAAATCTCTGCCTGAATCTTTTCGTTCAGATGAAATGATTAGGTGCTTGAACAATAACTTAAGCACTTAAATTACCCAGTATTAGTGAGATAGCTACTGTTAATTTACGCTACTGGAGGGCAATATCTCATTTCATTCTTACAAAAAACTCCAAATGAGGGCTCAGGAGCCTGCTTGGTGTGTATGCAATTCATTTGGAGTAGCACCTCACTCAACATCGTTATCGTGTATCATTCTTTGAGTAAGTTCATTACAGTCATGATCGTTGTCTTCTCACTCGTCTTTATGAAGACATCTTACTTGTACTTGGTCACTTTGATGATCGAAGTCTTTCTATCTTGCTTTCGCCTCTCACCAAGTTACCCTTTTCTGCCTCTCTCCATTCATGCCCCTGTGCGAAGTTTGTTTGCTTTTCCTTGATTGTTTTACCTACCACAAGGCACATCATTGATTATTCATCTCTGCCTCATACCTTGATGGTTTCATGCTCATGCACTGACGGATGCAAAGTACGCTCCCGAAGTCGCAATAGAACTCCTCGCCTCTTCCAGCTTGGTTGAATGAAACTTTCTGACATCTGCAATCAAAATCTTGCCATTTTTGCCTGTCCCTTTTCCGATATCAACGAGGTTGAGATTCAATTCCATTGCAAGAAGACGTGCTAGCGGTGATGAGGTAGGTTCTTTTTTGATTTTCTTGGCATCAACAGTCTTTTTCTTAGTAACCGTTTCAACGACGGATGCCATGGTGTTTACTGCGACTTCCTCCACTTGTTTCAATAGCGATTCCATGGGTATATCTTCTGTTGGGGGCTTGGGCGCTGCTTCGGCTTCGGTCACTGCTGCAGTTGCCATTATCAATTCGGGTTTATCTTCCTTCTCTCTGTTGTGTTGAAATACAGGCGAAGTATCTACAGGAGTGACAATGGCTGGATCCTCGGAGAATGACACGTCCGCTGCTGCGATAGAAGCCTTGTTTGCTTCGGTTCCAGATAAACTAACTTCTTTTACCAACTATTGTGAAGAGATCAAAGAGAACACATGACTTCGTCAATAATAGATCCACCCAAATGCACAGAACACAAATTACGAAAACAAACTCACCTCATCAGCATCAAACTCTCCCAACTCAATCTTTCTCTTCAACTCTTCCTTATAATTTGCAACACCTACCTCACGTTGCGAGTATGCCATCACCACTGCTGCTGCACTGAACAATACCATGTTCGAGTCACCAACATCCAATCCATCCAACCTTGAATCGACATGAGACATGAAGTTGGTGAGGAAATGATCATTTACATTCACACCGCTTAGATTATGCAATAGCAGTGCCAAATTTGCTTGAGAAATCTTTGCCATTTCAGGAGTCATGACGCTTGCAAAGGGATGTGCATTGTGAATAGACGTCGCCAAAATGCTATCAAAATGAGCTAAATTGTACGATAGCACTGAAGTTGTTGCGAGAGCATGATCAGCGGCAGTAATTGAAGTTTGTAATGCTTCATGTAGTGCGCTTGAAAGTGCGCTTGGATCGGTTGATGTGAGGAGATTTTGATGGAGAATGTCGAGATTGGATTGAGCTGTGGTGATGGCTTCAGATGTCATGAGTGGTGCTGAGGAGGTTGTGGTGGAGGAGAAACTTTGAGCGATCTGACTGGAGGCGGAGGCAGCACGTGTAGCAGCGTCAACGGTTTGAGTTAGAGCATCGAGGAGTGCATCATTATCGGCGGTGACAGCCAGTTTGGAGTAGGAGCTCGATGCAGCGTTGGTGCGGATCGTGGCGATTGATGTTGATGAGCAACTCGGGCTGACTGGAGCAAAACCTCGCACTCCAGTCAGTAGAATGGTGGATACACCGATGATGATAGTAGGTAACTTCATATTCTTGTAGGAGTTTGTTATTATTTGTGTGAAAACATCACCTTACTTTGCATACAGTCAACTGAGGATCTCCAACTCTTGACATCTCACATGACAGCGAAAGCATGACGTGGCCGTTCAAAAGCAGCCAACTTGAAGTTCGGCGGATTTTGTCCTTCACGTGACTTTCGAGTCGTAGACATCAGAATCCAAGAAATAATAACACGAAGAGACTATTGTAATCTTTGGATGGAGACTAGTTACTATATATATTAACTATCAGACTAGTATCTATCTAAAGCGGAACAACTGGGTAATTTTGTGTTCTGTCTCCTCTTCTTCGACATGACTGCACTCAATGCATCTGCTACCTACTTATCCAAGGTTCGGAAATTATTTTGAAGCATCCAGAGCAGCTGCTTTCAATAGGGTAAGGCCGACGCAAACGGCAGTGAATGCATTGTTGTCTACCACAATCTTCACATGAATGTATTCGATTGATGCCTGCCTCTTCAACGCAATCAGCACAATGACCAAAGTAGCAATCTTCACATTCACGATAGGAGGCAAGGCATTCGCCACAACCGATGCTTCGACAAACGTCGCATTCATTTTCAGCATGACAATCGTCACAATAAGATCTCTGGCAATTTTGGCAATGGCATCGACAGGTATCACAGAGGATTTCTTCACATCCAGAGCACTGTGCTGGAGCAATGCATTGAGCGCAGAAAGATGTGGCACAACTTCCACAAGCATTCGCAACTGAACAATCAGAACAGTAAACCCTTCCGCACTTGAGGCACAAATTCATGTTGCAGTCGTCATGAATAACACTGCAGTCTTCGCAGTAATGCTTTTGAACAGGCATAGCACGTGCTAAACTGTATGCCGTAGTCATCAAGTGAAAAAACCTAATTCAACTGTAAGTTCTCTCTCCCCATTGCACTTCAAGCAGCGATTCAACCCACGAACGCACAACATTTGATTGAACCGATCTAGGAAATGATGAAAATCTGAACCGGTAGACTCATTCAAACGCCAATGTCGGGGAAAGTGCAAATGTTTCAGTGCACCCCCCTCAACATTTATTATTGTATCAAGAATAGGAAGCACATGCTCGCACGAGATGGGCGGCTCGGGAAGTAAAGATTGATCCTCATGCTCTCCCACCAAACTAAGATCAATTTTCTCAATTGTATCCGAGCCACGAAGTGATTCCAATCCAACACCGGTTATGTTGATGCAGTTGGTTAATCGTAAAATCTTTAGTTTGTTGACTGCATCAACACGCCGCAAAATAGCGTCGATGTCACCATCGCTGAGCTTTGCTGCCAGCTCCTTTTCGTCTCCAAAATCAAGAGTCTCACATTCATCGCCTACAATTTCCCGGCTGTTGCTTTCTGTGATTGAACCGTCGTCAGCGAGAGCCAAAGCAAACATTGCTCGTGATGGCATCGAAAGAAATTTTGCTACATAGACCAGTGGCTCGATCGGAAGATCATATAATATCTTCACACCCGATGAAGAGACGTTTACGGCTACTCGCCTACGTTTGCTGCTGCCTTCTGTTGCCATGGTTAGGGTTAGGGACACTCTTCTGTGAGATGGGTAGGTATTAATGCATGCGGGTCTAGAGAGTAGCTACTAAAATAATAATCTATCTATCTATTTTGTGGTTTGTGGGGAGTGGTGGTAGGTGGTCAGTTTTTTCTGGTGATGTGGTGTGGTTGTCAAAGGCCTTGCGAATTGCACGAACTACGGAAGTAACGCAACTGTAACCCCGGGGCAAAGTAATTTTTGATTAGCTGGGATAGAGGGGAGTATTTACAGGAAAGCCGAATTGTAGCAGTATTGCTTCTGGTTAATTTAAAAGGGGGTAAAAATATCTGACCCTAGCGCTGAGGTTTTGAAGGGGCAGCAAAATATTAGGGGGTAGTAATAGTAGTACGTCACCAGAAAAAAACTGACCACCACCCACAAACCACAAACCACTAAGATCGGTTCAAGTAAATATCATGCATTAATACCCATCTCACAAAAGAAGCGTCCTTTTCATTGCAACCATATCAACAGAAGGCAGCAGCAAACGTAGGCGAGTAGCCGTAGTAAACGTCTCGTCATCGAGTGTGAAGATATTATATGATCTTCCGATCCACCGGTCGGGTCGGATCCCCACTCAAATGCTTTGGGGTGTAATCGTTTTGATCCCCAAGGGTTCCGGGGGATATCGGGGCATTGGATTGCTCGACCCCTTGTGGAAGGTAATTGAATGTCTTATTGACGATAGATTGAATGTGATTAAGTTTCACGACTGCTTGCTGGCTTTGTGCAGAAGAGGGGTTGCGGTACAGCGGTCCTCGAAGCCAAGCTACTACAGCAGCTCGCTTATCTGCGGCAGACTCCCTTGTTTGGTGTCTTCATTGACCTGAAGAAGGCGCATGACGCTATGGATAGGGAAAGGTGCATTCAAATCTTGAAGGGATATGAGGCGGGGGAACGGGCAATGGGGTTGATTCGTAATTTTTGGGATCAGGCCTCGTTTGTCTGCAGAACTCAGGGGCGCTATGGTCGAACCTTCAAGGCTGGCCGAGGTGTCACACAGGGCGGCCCCCTGTCTCCCAAGATCTTCAACGTCATGGTAGATGCGATCGTCCGGGAATGGCTTCGTCAGGTGTTGGGAGAGGAGTATTCGCTGCCGGAGGTGGAAATTGATTGGATTGTCAGGCTTTTCACTGCCTTGTCCTTGTTCTATGCGGATGATGGCTATATAGCCTCAACCGATGCAGAACTGCTGCAGCGGTCGGTGGATATTCTTACTGATTTAATTGATCGGGTTGGCCTCAAGACTAACGTGACAAAAACGAAAGTTATGACATGTGTGGATGCGAGGATTAGGGTTCGGCAATCCGATGAGGTGTACTACAACTCGCGTCATGTTTTCAGGTCTGCAAAGGAATGGAACCGACGGCAGGTGGAATGCGATAAATGTGGTTTGATTCTTTCTACGGCCTCACTGAACAAGCATTTGGAGACACAACACGGTGTATTTCGGTCGAGGGTGTTGAATCGGGACTTTCTGTTGGAAGATGGGGAGCCCGAGACATTAACATGCTAGCATGGGTGGGCAGTTTTTCTGCCCGGTGCCAACGTGCCAGGACGCCACTGATTTGTTTGACACGCCGTGGAGTCTTCGTCGGCACTTCCGTGATCGTCACCCGCGGGATTTTGTGGACGTCGAGGGGTTGGAACAGACACGCAGGCGACTCGGGATAATCTGTCCAAAGCACGTAAGGTGTGGAAGATGATACACCGGCTCTTGCGTGGGGAAAACATGAATCCCAGGGTTTGCGGTATGTTCTTTAAGGCGGTTGTACAGGCAGTGTTATTGTATGGGAGTGAGACTTGGGTGTTGACTGCATCGGCGATGAGGTGTCTGGAAGGCTTCTATTATCGAGCTGCCTGCCGTATGGCTAGGTAGAATCGACCTAAGCAAACCGCCAGACCGGAGAGTGAACGTATCCAGCTCGGAAGGATGGTTTTGAAGAGGTTGGGTTGTACACTTTGACGGAATACATTGACAAGAGGAGGAAGACTATTGGGGCTTACATCATCAAGGAGCGCTCGATCTTCGATCTTTGTAGGAATGGTGAGAGACGACGCGGTACTAGCTCCCGCCGGTGGTGGTGGGATCAGCCGATTAATGCGGACTTGGAGAGTGAAGAGGATGCCTCTTCTGTTGTATCTGAGGACGCGTCTCAGGTGGGATCGCAGTCGTTTTTGAAGGACAGTGCATAAAAGGGCTGGCTAGTTGGATCTTACGTGTGGGGTTTAGCATAGTCATTTATATCTATAACAGCAAGCGCCTAGGGGTTGCACGAACACTGCCCGAGGACTTGTAAGTCCATTCGTTGGGAAAGACGTGTAATGCCCGGAGGCCAAGTTACACACACACTTTGCAATGCAAAGCAGGTGGACGTTACCGACAGGAGGAAGTGGAGCCCGGACGGACTGAGAAGGACTTGAGATGAGGCTCATACAATGCAGATAGGATTTCGGGTGATTGTTTTTCGAGGGTGATGAGACGTGATTCGATGGATTTCATTTCGTCAAAGGTGATGGATTGTTGTTGGGTTTGTTGTGTGGTGATTGCATAGCTCTTCGTCGATGTCGATGCAGCCCTCTAGATATGGATGATGATGCAAGAAAGGCAGATGAGGACGGCAGAGCCGCCGCCGACAGCAGCAGAGTTAGAGGTAGATGATGTAACATGATTGTTTGTAAATCAGGTAAGAAATTGTAGGGTTGGTAAGGGCAGAAGACATGCTTCCGACAAGATTCCGGCGGCATGTTTCAAGAAGGACAGAAGCGGTCGGAAGAGATAGAGTCGAGTTTGGTGCAACCCACGCGCGCACATGCTCTGCCCACGTTCAAATGAGAAGCCAGTCTCGCTTCTCGCTCGCTGTGGGAAAACTGAACTTGCAACTTGCAACTCTCGTGTAGATGAGTACTACACCCCCAAGTACTTATGTGTGGTACCAACTCCTGAAGTGCAGCAAAGAGAGACTTTGGAGTGAAAGCAATTATCTTCACAGCAGTAGAGACGAAGGCGATCTGTGAGAAATCCATGTCTATTTATGCGGGTCGAGAAGCTGCCATGAAGCTGCAAATCACAACGTAACTTCGTAACTTGTTTGCTCCTGGATCCAGCCAGTTGATCACTAACACTCCAAAGGTCAACGACATGTAAGGAATTACAAGTTTTTCACAAGATGTGTCTCTTGGCTTAAAAAGAGGACATAGAGATAATGAGGGGATCGGAATGTTCTTTGAACAAACTACTTATTATTATCTACTTGGCCCTACTTTACGCAGCCTTAGCCGGGACAGTATTCTTGGCTTGTTCGTCGCCACCAACGCTGCTACTCTACTTCTTCAATCCATTCGGCTTCACCTGATGTGGCACCATCATCGTGCGTGAATGAAACTGTGTCCCGTGGCCGACCGGAACAAAGCTGCGACAAAAAGGTGACAGAGTTGGTACCGCAGACATTTGCACTTGCAATTCATGCTGAGCTTTTTCACAAGATCTTGACTGGGATCTTGCCAAGATCAGATGAGATAGAATGCATCGAGAACGCAACGCTGCATGTGAAAGGGTGCACACCCCTCATAAAACAGCAACAACAATCAATTAAACATTAAACCATCCTAATCATCACTACAACAACAACACTGCATCATCATGGGTCTCCTAAATCTACTTGTATTAAAGAAGGTCAATGAGGTTCAAACAGCTAAAGCCAAAGACCAATTACATTCTCCTCCGATACCATCCTTTATCATCCCGGGTGTCGCAGCACAAATACTCCTAGCGGCACTAATGGTGCATACATTTGACATACCAACTCGTCACATGCTCTTTTGCATCCTCTACCCAACCTATCTCGTCATGGCGACTTTGATTTGATTACCCGCTTTATGCACCCCTAAATTCAAAAAGTGAGGGGGGAGGGGGGGTCAGAACGCCCCCAAATGCAGAACGCCAGATACCCAGTGGGTACAGCAAATACCCAAAACAACCACTATCACATCCAAATATGTCTTTCTCGTAAAAACGTCATACCGGCACAAGATGTCTTGCTTTTGAGACAATAACAGCTTCTAGAAGGCACCGTGTGGTTCTGCACCTGTACTTGTTCCGCACCATCTTGGGTCTGGCTCTCAAAATGAGGGGGGGGGGGTGCATAAAGCGGGTAATCAAATCAAAGTCGCCCATGGCCAACCACTTCCGGTTCGGTAACAACATTATCATTCGTCAAAGGTCAAATCATCATCCATCCAATCTCTCCGTCGTCATGTCGAAAATCTTTTCTGGATCTGATACGTCATGGTTCATATGCTACATGGCGTCCGCTACTACTGTTGGAGTTCTCCTACCTCTCTTGACAGTGGTGCTTGCCCCGACAGATGTGGCAGATGCAGCCATTTCTCCCCTTCTTGTCCTGTGGACTCAGCTGCTTGTGATGGTTGCGCTAGCTTGTCGCAAGTGCACCCTGCTGAGTGCACATTCATGATGTACGAAGGTGGGTTTCATTCACTGGAACAAAGCAGGGGACAAAAAGGTGACAGAGTTGGTACCGCAGACATTTGCAATCGTGCTGAGCTTTTCACAAGATCTTGACTGATAGAATGCATCGAGGATCTTGCCAAGATTAGATTAGATGAGATAGAATGCATAGAACTGAGCGAGTTGCAAGGGATACTTATCCTCATAAAACAGCAACAACATTGAATTGAACGTTCAACCATCATAATCGTCACAACAACAACAACAACACTACATCATCATGGGTCTCCTAAATCTACTCGTATTAAAGAAGGTCAATGAGGTTCAAACAGCTAAAGCCAAAGACCAATTACATTCTCCTCCGATACCATCCTTTATCATCCCGGGTGTCGCAGCACAAATACTCCTAGCGGCACTAATGGTGCATACATTTGACATACCAACTCGTCACATGCTCTTTTGCATCCTCTACCCAACCTATCTCGTCATGGCCAACCACTTCCGGTTCGGTAACAACATTATCATTCGTCAAAGGTCGAATCATCATCCATTCAATCTCTCCCTCGTCATGTCGAAAATCTTTTCTGGATCTGATACGTCATGGTTCATATGCTACATGGCGTCCGCTACTACTGTTGGAGTTCTCCTACCTCTCTTGACAGTGGTGCTTGCCCCGACAGATGTGGCAGATGCAGCCATTTCTCCCCTTCTTGTCCTGTGGACTCAGCTCACCTGTGAGACAGCTACCATGCTCAACCCATATGTTCATCGCTTCATTGCTTTTTTGGTTCCATTGGGCTTCTTTGTATACAGGGAGAGCTTACTAGTAGACTGGTTCTCGACCAGTTTGGCATCTTACGAATCAGCCTCCGCCAGTGACACTTCTTCTCAATGGTACACATTTGGTCTCATCCTTTCCTCAGTCAACTTGATCTTTTGGACAGCGAATCTCTTTGTCTTTACCTTGTTGAGGTGGGCACCTGAGTTACTGGCTGATGATAAGTGCGAGTCTCCAGAGATCGAGTGGAAGATGATGGTGCCACATCAGGTGAAGCCGAATGGATTGAAGAAGAAGAGTAGCAGCGTTGGTGGCGACGAACAGGGCAAGAATACAGTCCCGGCTAAGGCTGCGTAAAGTAGGACCAAGTAGATAATAATATGTAGTTTATTCAATAATATTCCGACTCTTGGTATTTGGAGATTGAGCAGACCAGGGGTATCTTGACCCGCATAGATTTCTCAGCAGATCAGAAAAATAGGATTACCGTTGTCTCATCTCCTGTGGAGATAATTGCTTTCACTCCTTTCACTTGTGTAATTGTCTGTACTCAGGGTAGTTGTAAAACTTACATACACCATGCATAAGTTCTGAAGTTTTCCCGATCGAAGCGAGACTGGCTTCTCATTTGTACGTGGGCAATGTGCAACGACAGACGGCAACACCCAATTAGTCGGACTCCTGAAAGTACATCCCATAAAATCTCTTGCTTACATGGCCGATCACATAAACACATTGATAAATGACAACATTCTTGACGCCCCTTCATCATCAACCGCATCATCATCGGATTGAAGGTCTAGAGACTCATCGTCATCGTCTTTTTCCTCTTCAGATGTTGTTGAGGAGGCGAACGAGCTCGACAAGCTCTCTGTTAGAGCACTGAATGTTCTTTCAGCCGTGGTATCTGGTTGAGATTCTTTGACGACAGTCTTGCTCTGCACTGATGATGGAATAACAGCCGTACTCAACGAAACCTCCACTGCATCCAGCGCATGCATTGGATTTTCCAAATCTGATCCGTTGGCTATCTCGCAAAAGTTGCGCTCAGGGACTTTCCGTCTGCTCTTGTGGGTCAAATATGCTAACATGGCAACAGGAATTGCAAAGAGGAAAATGATGACGAAGATCAAGCCGCCACCAAGTCCTCTATCACGTCCTTCATCTTCGCTGGTGTTGCCTTCACTGAGATCATCCTTGCCGGGGTTGATTCCACCTTCTTCTTGTGTGCCCGATCCATCTGGCAAAGAAGGTTTCGTGACCCCTTCACTGAGATCATCCTCTCCATCTGGCAAAGAAGGAGCCGTGACCGTATAATTCACCCCAAGGTCTAGGTTGTCACTGAACGATGGTGAGGAGAATGGGGGCAATGGCGCAGCAGGTGGAGGCGAACAAAGACCATTTCCTTCATCAGGTTTGAGGAGTCCTACATTCGTCAGCTCTACCTTTTGGATTGAAAAGTAGGAGCCATGTGTGCCTACACCACTGGCAAGAGCAATGTCAAGCTCTACTATTTCCCCAATCATACTTGTGTCTTGCAGGGCATCAGAAGAAAATACAACCTTTTTGAAGGCGGAGCCCGTGCCTTTCCTCCATCCAATGATGCCAGGTGCAGGACAAGTTTCGACGTTCTTTGTGTTTACCTTGCCATAGGAATTGTAAGCGATGACCATCATCTGGCGCAATAGCCACACGACGCTTCCCTTTGCTAAACAAACCAACGTTTGCTCTGTCATAAACCGAGTTAGATTCTGCAATGCCGTCGATGCCATAGTTTACCCATATAGATATAGAAGAATTATCTAACAGTACGAAAGACGGAGATCGCACTCTGTTGCATTGCTCAGGGAGAGATAGATGCGACGATAAGATTTCCTTCCGTTCGGCGTCATACGAAAGAGTTACAAGATCCTTGTAAATGCTTCGTTTGATTCTTTGTCCTGCTGTATACCCTACCATTACAGCAGGAATCGTGATATCGGGGTTTTGCTCGCCCATATTGAATGGGTACTCGTCCACGTAGTTACTGATAATGACTCCAAGAGCTCCACCGTTTTGAGCGTTTTGAGCCTAGAGAATTGAAATGATGTCAGTACAGGATTGTTTCATACAAACACACTTACTAAGCCCAACCGCATTCACTTACCTTGACTGTGAAGTCACACTCGCCCCTCTCAACTAGAACCACAGATCCTGCATATCTTCCATCATCAACCTCTTCGCAGCCAAGACTTAAGCCCTCTTGAATATAAGCGTCCACAATTGAGAATTTTTGCGGTCCTGTAAGATGAATGACATGTGATAGGGTTAGTAAAGGGGTAAAGGGGCCGGACAAAAGAGTGAAGAAAGCCAATCTCATCATGGATCTTACCAAACTTTGCTACTGGAGAATAGTAAGCGATGTTGCCCACTGTCAACGGTGATCGAGACGATTCCATCGAAAAGTAGCCATCAATACTAGTCCAGTCATGATCGCCCACTCCAAAATCCCAAACAACTTTTTCTTTTGCAACAACACCCGTTGATGTCTCTGTAAATGTAATGAAAATTGAAAGTGGCTCTACCGCCTCCAAGGCAGTAAACTTTGCTTCAAGTTCCAAGGGTTGTCCAAATACTAATCCATCGATTTTTAAGTCAACATCTATAGACATCTGAGCCCCTTCTGATAAATGAAGAAGCTCCATTGGTAATTGGTTCAGTAAGGTTGCTGTGCCGACGTTTGACGACACGCCAACAAGCTGCAGATCCGTGAGAATGCCGAAGCCAGTATTTTGAATACTAACTGTAACTCTCACCAGTTCACAGGCATCGATGAACGAATCGCCATCTCCATCGACAATGCTGTAGGTGTGAGAAGTCAAGCTCAGACTCGGCCCCATGCAATATGTGGGCACATCGAAGGCTTCAGTAACATTCAGGGTTGCTCCAAATGGCGATGGAACCGCAGATTCACCCAACCCGCGTTTGGCGAACGACTCCCAAATTACACATTTGTATTTTCCATCATAAAGAAGGAGGTCTGCCAAAAGGATAGCATCTCTTGACTGTACAAAAGAAGGCGAGCAAGGCT
The DNA here is from genome assembly GCA_018806925.1 of Skeletonema costatum. NCBI lineage: Eukaryota > Bacillariophyta > Thalassiosirophyceae > Thalassiosirales > Thalassiosiraceae > Skeletonema > Skeletonema costatum. The sequence goes on along the minus strand of JAHBBA010000970.1, from coordinate 69,358 downwards.
GAATCTTCAAACCCTCCACGATCAATTGCATGGCAATGTTGCTACCCCCTGTTTCACTATCGTATTTGTTTTCATTGAACCCTATACGCCCATTTTCCTCCTCGAAATCTATCATTTTCCAGTACAGTTCCCAGAGCATACTTCCAAAGATGGTGCCTAAAAAGTGAGATCCTGGATTTCTGTTGAGACGACCGTAGGTTGTTGGGTTGACAGTCATATCAGTGGAGTACGGAAATGATCTGATACCCCATAATGACCAGGTAGCAAACGATCCAATCGTCCGCGTCCGTCCAGTCGTATTCGTGGCAGTTATAAAGAGACTGCACATGTCTTCCCAGCCCTCCTTCCCAAGCTCTCTGCTTGTATCCGGATTCAAGCACATGGTTGTGCTTGGTCCACCAGTAAGTCTCATAGTTATTCCGTGGCAGTATTCATGAATAGTGATGGAGTTATCGAAGGCACCATCTCTTACAATCAGCCCAGGACCTAAACTGCTTTTGCTTGTAGGTTGTAGAGATGCCAACAGGCGTTCTGCTTCCTCCTTTGTAATTGACACAGATGGTATATATATTGAATCATCGGCGTCTGACATGGAGAAACCAGGCATATCCCAAGGGTCCACAACAAGAATCACTGCAGCCGCCCCACGATTTTGTGCATTCCGAACTTTCGATGAGAAGGAACAATTACCTCCATCTATCACAACAATGGAGCCCGCGTAGACATTGTCTTTGAGGTACTGACATACTCTCCCTCTTGATAAAACTATTGGTGCATCAGGAAGATTGAATTCTGTCGGACCAAATGAAAATGGTGTTGCCTTGTACTCGTTACCATCAACCTCAAGCACCGTCTCATCGCTTTTCAAGAATAAATATAACAGTAGAATTGGATTTTCACCATCTTTTGATCCTACAAAGAAGGCGTTGTTGAACACCGAAGTTTCCCTAACCTCTACCAACATACTATCCCCTCCTTTGCCTCCTCTGCCAAAGTTTTCCTCTTGAAAATTACCACTCTCTTCATTGAACCCATACTGATAAAAGATGTCGTGAATAATGTTACTCCAATAAAATGCGTTGACGACGGCTGCTTCCAAAGATGCCGACACGTGCGTGTTTAAGCCAATACTATCTTCGTGCACGACACTTTGATGGGAATAATCAAACACATTTGACGATGAATCAGTGGCAAAGGCTGTTACTCCACTTGCATAAGGATCACTACTGTCTTGCTGAATCGAGAAGGCCACACGGGCATTGTTACCACGAGTTTCATCATATGTTGTGTCACCAATCTTGAGCCATCCATTCGGAGATGAATCTATGAATTCTGGATCTCTAACAAGAGACAATGGCTCAATGTCTTCTACATCAAACGTTCTATCTGATCCAGCCACGGTCCGTCCAAATCGAGGACAAGATGGGCAGGGATTTTCTTTGGGATATTGCACTGCAGAAAAAGCAGACAATCGGCGCCTCGATGGGTCTACATGTTGTTGCATATGACTACCAACTTCGTAATCCTTTGCATCCTCTTCACCATTCTCATCCGAAGGACCGAATTTGCTGAGATTAATGATGTCTCCATCAACTGCATCCACAAAAATGTGCATGTAATTTGTTCTGTTGGGCTTGACTGTACACTCCCAAGCCAAGCGGACATCGCAGTCATCCTCATCAGTACTGCCATTATTGGCAATTCGACCAATAAGAAAGTTGGCACGGAGTATCATTTATTGATATTCCATCATGAGGTTCAAATACACTCTTTTGTCTGACGTCTTTGTTGTTGCTGTGGCCAATGTCGTCTGCTTTCAAGTTTCGTCGACGAAAGTTTGCGTTCTTAACACCCAGTATCTCGTTAACTGCCAATGAAAGAGCCTCCTCAGCGCTTAACACTGGAATTTTTGTATTGATACAGTTATCGGCATTCTTCACGAGGGCCTGCCTATGTTTCAATGATACCATTTTGACAAGATCGTCCTTGTTGTTTGCATTAGTTATCGATTTAGATGAACGTCGCAAACTGGTTAGCAGTTGCTCTCAAGTAGTTGTAATTACCATCACCAAGTGAGTCGCCATCATCGCTTGATGATGCCAATGCTACAACCGTGGACAACAGCGTGTTTGATATCGGCACACCACCAACTTCTTGCGCAAGATAGACATGCCTCACTCCAGCCTTCGAGCTAGGCACAGAGTCAGTAACACGTAGAGTATGCACGTCCGCCTTTTGAATGCCAAATTTATGTGGTTGGGCTACCGCCGCGTTACGGATGGCTTCGGCTGCGGCGATTATTTCTTGTGCATTCGGACCATCGGATGTAATTATAGTGGTGCGGTTAAAGAGTTGAAAGTAGGCGGCGCTGCTGAGGGTTGCAATTATGATACACCACCCAATGACTCTTTTGAGTGTTGTGGAAGCCATTGTGGTTTGTTCACGATCAGTTTACAATTATGAATAGTATCGCCCAGGAGGAGATGCAGATGCAACGACCACTCCGTCCGAGGACTTTTGTGTATCTAGAGAGGGAGGAGATAGATCACTGCATTGGCTTGGAGCTGGAAGCACTCAAACGTTGACTCTTGTTGAGAAGTGAGAAGCAAATCCCAATCTTCTGCGTAAGTAGACCCACGTAGGAATCAAATACATATAAACTGTCGAACTCTTACAAGACGAAATTGTAACGGCTATTTTTTGGCTCACCACTCACCACCATGCCGCCTCCATGCCGCCGCATCCGTCGGGGTGCTACTAGGTTCATGAGACCATTCCGCACGGGCTTGGACCAGCAGCATCCACTGCACGGGAGGACCCTCGCCCTCCATATATTATTATTACGGGTGATGTGCGTCAGCAGCTGTCGGATCCGAGCCACTTCCTTTGTTGCCTGATGATAGATGATACATAACGCACCGGAGGATTTTTCACCACGTTGTTCCTCCCCATCGTAGTATATTCCTGCAATGCAACCCGCAACGGTCACCTCTTCGCCTTCATATGCACACGGTCACGCCACCACGGATATTAGACATCGGTCGCCGTCACTAATTTCGCCGACACGTGTCGCCCGGCTGCCGCTGTTCTTTCCGCTAATCAATTAATTTACAACATTCAATCATCATCGGCAGCGGCGGTGGAATGCAAGGATCTCATCATTGACGACCAACGATCAAGCAAGTTGAAGGAGGGCTGCCCACTTAAATTGCTGCGAAGAAGTAATATCACAATTGAAAGAGCTTGTCTTGGAATCTTGAGTTAACATAGCTGGAGAAATGAAATGGATGAAGAAATCGATCGAATATCAATCGAATCCTTCCCAACACTAATCACCGTGCGTATGAAGAGGTGGGGAAGATATTATACAAGTATGGATTCAATCAGATAGATCACTACACAGCTGAAAACACCGCAGCTTACTGAATGCGGCTCGACAATAACAATAGACAATATATTTTATTTGAACTTGCTCTGGACATCAGTTGCTGCGCTGGGCAAAAATCAAAAATGCATCGCAGCTGCGACATCAACAGTACCGCATACACCATAACGAAGATGCCCGTCTCATCTTGCTGAACGGCTCGTGGAAGTCGTCACCGTCCGTCCGCGTCACTCAAAATTCAGAATTCAAGCAAGATACAAATATATGAATATGGTTTCTGCTGGTGGAGTTAAGTCCTAAGCTACATATCTATTCCGACGTAGAAGTTCTACGCTAAGCACTAAGTTAAGTCCCTAATATTAGGAAAGTAGGGTTATTTAGCCACAAAACGAGGAAAAACACCCATTCCTCGTCACTCTCACCATGATGATGCAATCATGACGCGCTTTGCTACGGCCTCTAACGCAAAAAGCTTTCCACTATCACTAAAATAACGAAGCTCAAGCAAACAGTATGCTTCCGTGAGACAATGAGTCGGTGTTTGTGGAGACGACTCGTAGCATCCACGTCAAACCTTCCTCTTCTCATTTTGTGTTATGATGTTTGGTATAAGATGTTTGGTTAGCCTTTCTCTGCTCGGTCGTTGTGGAGCAGCCAAAGCAACACGGGGACATAATTATCTCAGGCGGTATCAATTTGTCGACTTGTGTGACCAAAACAGACCGACTATTGGTTTGCAGCGTTTGCAGCACCTGTCGTATTGCCAATGACTGCGATGTCGAGCAACGATGTGGCCCATCATGTCGAATTCTACAGCTTAGCTGCAGCAATTATGATTATCAAGGGAAAGAGCTGCATCCGATAATCGAGATAAAAAGTTCGATGTAGCTAATGAAGTTGGATTAATGGTATTTCTAAGCATATCATGTCTACATTATGATATCTTCTGTGAACGATTGACTTTCCGCGGTGAACATGTTCGAAGCGTCAACAATAAGGTATGAGTACACTCCAAAGACGCGACAAATCTGACATGTATCACAATAGCTTTGTCTTCTTTGGACTATATTCAAGCAATAGTTATACACAACAGCGTCAACTCGAGTTTCAGATGCATCATTTTCATCGGCGGGTGTACAGATTGGAAGCTGTCACAGCTGCAAGTATTTCAGCAAACAAGCACGGGCGAATCATCGCACTCGTCATAAGAGCATGCATCTGAAGAGAGAATGATTACTGCATTGAATGAGTGGACAACGAGATGCTCAATATCAACCACCCTCTTCACTCCTCAGATATGCACAAAGCGCAGCTTGCGATTGTTTCAACCAATACCTGCAATCCTACGCAAGTAAAACTTATTAGGAATACAATAGTCTGCTCTTTCATCAATATGTTGGCAATTGTCTACGCTCAACAAATATGTATCAACATACTTATCATTCGATTCTTCACGCGCGCGCGCTGCCTCCCTTTATTTTCTCCTCCTTCTTTCCCCTCTTCTCCTTCGTTAGATTAAAACTTAAAACTCGCCCACCAGCACGAAAAATAAGCCGATCAAACGATGGCCAAATTTGACTAGCCCAGCCGCCGGCCGTGCACTTTGATACAATACTCCTTCAACTATCTTCTTGTCGTGCTCTAAAGTACTCACAAGACCAGCAGTTAGTAGTCGTCGTCCATTCATAGTTAGTGTTATTATAATGAGCAGCCCAAGAGGAGGAGGACATCATCCACCACCGCCGCCGCCGCCCTCACCAGGAGCGTACGCTGCAAATAAAGTGCCTCCCAATAATAATAGCATCAATAATTACGATAACAGCAGTCCAAAGCCTCGACCGGCACTGAGGCGCAAATCCAGCAGTCACTCTGCCGCAGCGACAGCATCTGGGGACTATTTGGTAGACGCAGAGGCCATTGTTCAAAATTCGCCCATTTCTCCACGGCAGATTGTTGGCAGCAATAATAGCAATAATAGTAGCACGGCCAATTGTTATTCGCCCAAGAGTCCACGAAGGATGCCTCCACCGTCGCCTCTCAACGAACATCTTCGTATGGCTCCACTAATAATTTATCGTCACCTCGTCACGCCGCCGCCGTCGCTATTTCTGCTCCTAAAAGTCCACGACCGCCACCGCCATTGACCACCGGTAATAACAGTGACAACAATAACAACAGTGTACCAATGCAGCAGCAATCACGACAGGCAAGAAGTGAGTCATTTCAATCCTCATCAACATCAATTGGGTTGGATGACAGTGACGAACACGAACAACGGTGGGATAGATCGGATCGCAGTGGAAATAATAATCAAGAGCATCAGTCTTCTTCGGGGAAACATCACTCGTATAATAATTCGGTAGGTTCATTTCGATCCACTGGTAGTAATCATTCAACCAGTCGACGTCGTAATAGTAAACATCAGCAAGAGCAAAAACAGCATCACCGTCATAGTAGGCAGAGTCATCGCAGCAGTGTAGAGGACTTGATTCCAACGTACAGAAATCGTAGACCAGCCGTTATTAGATGACCAATCCGAGCGAACGGCATTGGGATCATAATTGTAGAACACTAACTGGACACGGCTTCACATTCAACGAGTTACGAGCGGCTGGTGCCACCAAGAAGTCCTTTCAGCCAGGTAGAGAGAGAGTAATGAGGTGACAAGAAGTATATAGTAGAGTCTTTACTTAGAGCATAACAATAACCTATGTGACACACTATATATTTGCAACACCCTGCGAATAAGATATTATGTAATTGCATTTGCATTCTCCATCAAGCCAATAAAAGCGATTTAATCAATTATCGAGAATGGAGTTGGATAAGAAGAACAAGTATAAGAATACCGAATAAACATTGTTACATCTAGCATAGAGACTTGTAATTATATCAGATACTGATTCCAGGCTGCGCTGGCAGAACATCTGCCTTTCTCGGACAGGCCAGGTTGTATACACTTTCTAAAATTGCATACAACCTACTACTTTACGGCAAAATCTGTTATCTTAGATGTGTGACAAATGATGTCAAATCTCCTTTCGAAACCTGAAGCACATTGTAAGCTCAGCTCCATACCATATGTACAGGACAAGCGCACAACCTTGACTATTAATATCATATCACGAGAGTCACTTTTTCATACATTCTTACGGTATTGCTTGACAAGGATGTAACATGTAGAGACCAAGTCATGTTAACCTAACGAATGTGATTGATGGCAAACTCATGATGATGCAACATGCAAGGAGGAGGTTGTGTGTCTTCCACTGACTAGAATACAGTACGAAGCAAATAGTTCTTGGCAGATCATAGCTACTTCTATCTTACACTACAAAATAATTATTTGACACAAAATGAAATCTCCTCGAGAGATGTGCGGCATGAGCTCTCAGAGGGCCTCTCGGTGGAGCTTACCGAGCTCCCTTGCTCTCAGTACGGGCTGCCTTGTCTGAGCGAAAGAGGCAAGTGCGATGGTCTCCCAACTGTTGAACCTTGTAGATAAGCCTTGCCTTGCCTGCTCTGCGAGGACTGCATAGATACATTGTACTCTGCAAGTCCTGACCTCGTCTATACATGCTGGTGTGAGGAGGTGAGCAATACCGATCCAAAAGCTGCTTCTGTCTTCTGCTTTGGTCAAGGCATCTGCATCTGCATCTGCAGTATCGTTCGAAGTCCTTCCCGCTCGAGCTTTGAGGACATCTTCTCGGACAGCAAGTTTAAATAGAGCTCACGGCGAGGGACGTTGTGGCGTTTGTAGGTGTGTAGCTGTGCCGTCTCAGCAAATTGCACTTTGGGAAGCTTGCGTTGGCGAGGGAAGTCTACGATGATAAGATCGGTCATGATGATGTTGATGTTGGTGTTGGTGTTGGTGGTGTTGTTTTTGTGCTTTGTTTTTATGCATTATCTATGTGAGAGGCTGGTCGTAGTCGGCACAATCTATCAGGGCTGGCGAAGTGGTTCTTCTCGGGATCGTTCCATGGTCTGTAATAGATTCCCCGGGTGTTAGAATTTTGGCTAGGCGGAGTTTTAGGGGGGTATAAGTCGAAGTTGTCATGTTTCTTTCCAAGTAGGAGGGGGGTATAAGAATTACAGCTAGGCTGAGATTTGGGGGGGGTATTAGCCAAATTCAAATTGGGAGCCCACTTGCAAACATCGGGATGAGCCAGGCAGGCGTGACAAAATCTGAAATCTGGTGTATCTCTGACGATAAGTACTTAATAGGCCTAATAACTGGATGAGAAATATTTATTCCCATGACGTTCCCATGGAACCTCCACAAGTACCGACTGAATGAAAAGCCCGCTCCACAAACTTGTGGATGGAGCATTACCTCATACATAGGAGTATCATTTCGATTTCGTCGTCAGCCCAAGCATACTTATTGAGAAGAAGAAGCACGGAGAAAACTAATCCAACAACGCAGACAAAAGAGCCTACTGGATCTGGATAACCCGCTTTGCTAGGCCTCTCTCGGGAATCTGGTCTTTGTGGAAAACATACCAAACTTCAATGCTCTCTTATTGGGTGCTACCAGGCTGCCATCTCTGATCTGAGCGGAAGAGAGCTGCATGCAGGATTCGTTCATGTTCATGTTTCTGAGGAAATAGTCCGAACAACATCGTCAAACCGCACGATGCCTAATTAACAAGATGATTGTACTTATGTTGAATGCGATTCGATTTTCAACTTCTTTAAATACTTTCCATGTTCACCAACTACATACATGTAAGCTTCGACACAGATTAACTGTACAATAGCACTCTCAATCAATCAATCATAAATTTAGTCCCAAACAACACTCTCCTTCCTTCACAATCCCCTTCATTCTCCGCAGCCCTTCGCCGCCCTCTCCTCCATAAGCGCATCATGCTTCGTCCTCCTTCATCCCATACGAATTCTGTCCAGCCATCTCCACCAATGTTCAATCTGCCTGTTGTTCGCTTGTGCCGTTCTTCGGGTATTGCTTGACAAGGATGTAAGATGTAGAGACCAAGTCATGTTAACATAACGTATATGATTGATGGAAACTTGATACAATATGAAAGGAGGAAGTTGTGTGTCTTTCACTGACTAGAATACAGTACGAAGCAAATAGTTCTGGTAGACCTTACATTCTAACTTATTCTAATGATGAATTGACACAAAATGAAATCTCGAGAGATGTGCGGCATGAGCTCTCAGAGGGTATCTCGGTGGAGCTTACCGAGCTCCCTCGCTCTCAGTACGGGCTGCCTTGTCTGAGCGAAAGAGGCAAGTGCGATAGTCTCCCAACTGTTGAACCTTGTAGATAAGCCTTGCCTTGCCTGCTCTGTGAGGACTGCATAGATGCATTGTGCTCTGCAAGTCCTGACCTCGTCTATACATGCTGGTGTGAGGAGGTGAGCAATACCGATCCAAAAGCTGCTTCTCTCTGCATCTGAGGCATCTGCATCCGCATCTGCATCTGCAGTATCGTTTGAAGTCCTTCCCGCTCGAGCTTTGAGGACATCTTCTCGGACAGCAAGTTTCATGGTGAACCAGAGCTTACGGCGAGGGACGTTGTGGCGTTTGTAGATGTAGATGTGTAGCTGTGCCGTCTCAGCAAATTGCACTTTGGGAAGCTTGCGTTGGCGAGGGAAGTCTACGATGATAAGATCGGTCATGATGATGTTGGTGTTATTGTTGGTGTTGGTGTTTACTTGTTACTGTTCACTGCTGTGTTTTTATGCATTATGTGAGAGGCTGGTCGTAGCGTACTCAAATCAAGCATTCCACGACCAGGGACCGGCGAAGTGGCTCTCAGAGATTCAAGAGAAGCGAAGCCATCGTCCCTGAAACGTGCGTGCATCAATCCATTCATTAACCTTAAACCAGAGTTATTTATTAAGCCTATGCTCTAAATCAACGTGTTTTAGTTATTTTTCTATCTTCAGATAATCAGGATCCATCTGTACATAGATAGATAGATAGATTATTTTAGTACCATTCCAAAACCTGCACAGAAGTACGTATGTATTGCCTTAGAAATTAGAATCCTCCTGCTCCAACAAACTTATGGAGCGAATACGTCAGCACAAAAGAGCTGCATGCAGGATTCGTTCATATTTCTGGCGAATTGAAATTGTAGTCTGAAGACGCAGCCTATGGTATGTAGTTGTAGAATTTGTTGTCGATAGATGCTGAATGCCATAACTTTCAACTATTTACTTCCCGGTGTTCAACAACTACATAGATACTTTGACTTTGATTCAGATTAACTGTACAATAGCACTCTCAATCCATCAATCATAAATTTAGTCCCAATCAACACTATCCTTCACAATCCCCTTCTCCGCAGCCTCCTTCGCCGCTCTCTCCTCCATAAGCGCCTCATGCTTCGTCCTCCTCGCCTTATTCACCCTATACCGTCCAGCCATCTCCACCAATGCCAAATCCGCCTGCTGCTCACTTGCCACCTCCACAAACGCAAACGTACTATCCTTCTGAACACTAACAAGGACCGCACCATTCGGCCCACCATACTTCCGAAATGCACGTTCCATTTCCGCACGACGCAAGTCCACTTCTGGATCCGAATGAATCTTGGGTAGACCACTCACAAACAATTTCTTGGGGTGGACTGAACTATATAGGTTCACACCCGCTACACCACTCAGATCCTTACCGGCCATGGAATCCTTGTGTCCCCACCACACACGATATACCTCCCAATCTTCCGGATTACCATAATCATCACTTGCAGGAAATTGTAGACACAGTGGTCCCTTCAACTTTGGCAATGCCATCCGATGCTCCAATCGTGCACAATGCACCCCCTCCACAAACACATCAAACCCCTCCTCAGTCATCTGCACAATCAACGTACAAGCCTGCTTCCCAAACACCAACGGTAACTGCGACAGCGGCACCGACAAATCATTCCCCCACATGGATTCATTCTTATTGTTAATGACCAATTGTCCCCCCCGTTGGAATTGACGTGGGTTGAAATGGAAAAAGATGGAATCATACCCATTATGATTCGGTGCGGCAATGTTGATACTGAATCTAGATGATTCTTGCGGTGCATGGAACTTGATTGCCACTGTATTGTTAGTATTGCTATTGGAGGATAGATTTTTGGGATCAAAGTCGGGTAAATCCAATTCAAAACATCCATCCATGAAATTGACTGGGTTGGTAGGTGGCCTCCATGGCGTTTCACCAATCGTTGTCGGGAATAGAATTGATCCGTCAAGTGACGTTTTGGACATTTTGAGTTTGGTTGAAAAGTCGTGGATGGGTGTGGCTCCACCGCTAATGTTGGCAATGAGGGATGTGGATGGGTTGGTATTGCTGGAGGATGGATTGTCGAGACGTTTCTTTTTGATGGATGGACCGGATATTATGGATGGTTGTGAGGATGTTGTTGGCATGAACGATGATTCATTGTCCATGTCATGATGATCATCATCATGTTCTTGCAGGAAATCATTATTGGTAGTAACATCATTCTGCTGCTCACTCTCTGCCATGGTGGCCACACCTCCATCACCCCCTTCCTCCCTAGGCCTCTTTTTCTTCGTCTTCTTCCCCTCAGGACCCAACAATTCTCTCCTCATCTCCTCCTCTCTCTTTTTAGCAGCATCTCGCTCCACATCTCTTTGACTCTTGGCTTCAATTTCCTCACGTAGTTGAGTGATTTCCAATTGTCGTTGTTGTTGTTTTTGGATGCGTTGTTGTTTGGCTGCGTCATCTTCCGAGTCGTCACTGCTGTCGTTATCATATCGTGCAGCAGCTGAATATTCCTCCCCATCATTCTTCTTCTTATTTTCGCCTACATCATCACCACCATTTTCCAGCCGCTCCCTCTCACGAACCTTGGCTCTATACCGTTCATCCGCCTCCTCGAGCCGTCGCTTGGCCTCGGTAGCTTTTAATTTGGCGGATATCTTTTCGTATTGTTTGATTTGGTCGTAGGTTGAGAGGAGGAGGAGTTCATTTTTGGTGAGGGGGGTTAGATGGCTTAGGGTTGGGGGGATTGCTGGCTGTGATGTTGGTGCTGGGCTGTTGTTGGTAGACATCGTACTTGTCTTGTGTTCATGTCATGGTTTTTATCAATTTTTGTTGAAAAGGGCGGCGGAAATGTGTATCGTACAAAGGCCCACGCTAGCCCACCTGTCCACTTGGCAAAAAAGTGGAGGATTTTGACAGCTGTCGGGAGATGACGTCATCTGTTATGACATTTGCAATTCTCACTTTTTGAAGACAAACATTATCCATTATGTACGAGAGGAGGAGGAAAAGAAGGTAAGTATATCTGATCCTGCATCAATTTTACAGTAGAGAGGATTCACAGCAGGATGAATATTGAACATGACTTTATGTCCTGATCAAACATGGGGAGAATCAATACACAAGAGCAAGATACGGCGGCAGCAGCAGTAGGGTAGGGGCAGGCAGAGAGTGAGAAGAGCCTTTTGCCAAGGTAGGTAGGTGCATCAAAGATCCGGGTGGTGGACTGTTTAGGTGGCCTAGGCGATTGGGAAGAAGACAAAATGGAATGGAATGTATGATAAGGCAATGCACATCTAGTGTTTGAAGTGAATTTTATACAGAAATTTTAGGAGCTCCCAGAGGGCGAAATTATTTACATGTTGACAGCCTGTCTAATCCACACCCATAGACCATATCTTTTTCCCAAATCACAACTCAACATTCGATGGTGAACTTAGCTTGGCACTATGAGCAATAACAGATTGGATTCATTAGTGGATGACATGTCTTTCAAGCACGGGGCTGTATGCTGAAGATCCATTGAGTAACTTGTCATTGCATTCTTGAGGCTGTTCCTCTTGACGACAATACACAGCTTCAAACTGCTTTCCAGGCACTTGATAGCCCTTCATCGTTGCCCCATCAAAGTAGCGAAGAGAAGACTTCCCTTCCTTGGTTGGTAAGATGCGGCGGCTCAAATCTAGCTCAATCTCAGCAGAGCTGCGGTACCATCTCTCTCGTGTCTCGGCATCCTTGAAGGCGAGAAGAGTGCTCCACGAGGCAAAGAAACCTGAATGCGATTCATCATAAATGTGGATACTCTTGAAGCCATATTCATTCAACTTCTTCATCATTTCTGACCTATTTACAAAGCCGCCCGTCTCGTCGGCTGCCTGATCGACTTTAGGAGAAGCACCAACCTGGACTACAAGAATACCATCGTCTGTCAAGGCATGATACAAGGACTGAATGTAGGTGTCACTTGTGTACAGAAACTCGGCGAATTCGACGTTGTCATTTGGGTCCAAGCAATCCATCACAATAACTTCATACGGTGATTCATCATCATCATCATCGGTATCATCCTTTTTGGGTGAAAAGTTGTCAGTGAAGTACGCCATGGCATCCTCAAAACGGGCATCAGCTCTTGTATCATTGAAACACCAGGCATCGCGTCCCTTATGATGTGCGATGCTTGAACAATCCTGCCATTCTGGGAGGTAGTCTTTACTCAAGCTTACGACACCCTCATCGATCTCAATCATGACCGCTTGTTCCACGGTTGAATGCTTGAGGATCTCACGCAAAGTGGCTCCTTCACCACCCCCAATAATGGCAACCCGCTTGGGATTGGGATGAGTAATCATGGCAGGATGAACGATACTCTCGTGATATGGGGCATCTCCGAAGAGAGTGCTTTGAATGACACCATCAAGAAGTAGAACACGATTGGGGCCAAAGTGTTCGGGGTGCAAGCTCTCGTAGCTGCCATCGTCTTCAAGAGACTTGTAGAAGTTATTTACATTCCGAGTGGTAGGATCCATCAACTCGTATACATCCACTGTTTGAAAGTCAGTACTTGCAGAGAGTACTGGCAACTTAATGTCATCCTGAAGACGTCCAGTTATAAATCTTCCTGTATCAGAATCCAAAGGATTCCTGGTAGGGTCATAGTCAGGAACAAATCCTTCACGAAATCCACGTAATTTGTGGCTCCAGTTCAAAACAGGCTCTTCCAAATCTTCTCTTTCCGCTCCCACTCCAAACAGCTGCTTAATGAGAGGCAAGATCGGAATCAATTTACCACTTCCGCAGGTGAAGAGATCCATGACAATCACTCCCTCAGATGGCCAAGTGTGGAAAGCCACATGTGATTCAAGCAAGACCCCGGCACAGCTTACTCCGATTGGTAAAAGTGAGCTGGAAGTTGTAGTAAGCACAAATAATGTTAGTTGAGGTATATTTGCCAATCATCATGCCACGACGTCACTGTTCATCATGTCATGTGTGTCACATTTCAAAGATTCAAAAACAAATAGAAATAGGAGTGTTCAACAATCACTTACTGGCAGTGATAGGAAAGCAATGTGAGTTGAGATTCAGTGATCAATTCAACCATCGCAGTAGCTAGAATATGTTCTGAATTTAAGAATTCTGAGTCGACGTTTTTGATATCAAGGGAATACTGGGGTTCAAACCCCGCGGAGATCAGTGACCCCTCAACTTGATTTGAGCTCTTCGATTTAGTGTGCGTTTCCCGCCAATTTTAAATTTTTTTGTCCGATTTTCGCCCTGCCGATGGCCACGTCTACACCCTTCCACGACCATTCATCGCTCCGTCTTGTGTGTTACCACTCACCACACAAGATAATCGGCCTCCGACAATAAAGTAATGATTCGTATTGCATTGTAGTTGGTTGGTGTTGTCTTATTTCGATTGAAATTACTGTCGGGATCGCATTTTGTAGCAATGGATGGAGATGGTCTGCCGACTGATATATATATATATATATATATGTGCCATCCGGTTGGGATAAATACGACGATTGGGCGTTGGGGAATGACGATGAAGACAAAGATTATTTGTTTGAACTGTTCTCTAATGCTGCAGATAGGGAGACTTGTCTAGAGAGGGCATGGGGTTGTTTGATGATGCAGGGGTTCGCATATCATAAATGTAATCCATCTCTATATTAATCATCTATTATGTATCTTGTAAGTTGAGGTAGCTCCCATAGAAACTGTTCTCTATAGTCAAGGGAGTAATTAGGGTTCCGAAACCAACTGTCATCTTGAAAGAATTCCGTGTATGAATCATATGCCACCTCATTGAAACCGCGAGTCTCCTCTGGCTCTGCCATACGCACTCGAACAGCGTCGAACGCCTGAAAGAGAACATTTTCAATTTGTTGTACATGGTAATCGGATGAGGCGACTTTCTTAACTAGTTCTTGAACTTCTTGTGGGAGTTGTCTTGGTGGCTGCGGTTGTGGCACTACTCGATTCACTGCCACTGCTGCTGCTGGCTTCCTCGCTGTGAGTTCAATTTTGGTCTCCGTACTTTGAATGATTGCACTTCATTTACACTGAATACTTTTCTGCCCTCGCCATTCGACTTTCTGCTACGGTAAAGAGACATGAATGACGCTGAGCAATTTCTTGCCATGATAGCGTTTGTGTCCAGCGCAGTAGCACACGAATTCTTGTTCTTTGCCATACAAAATGATTCCTCCAGATGGTCGGATCGCCTCTACTTTGTGCCATGGTCTCTCCTTCCGGGAGGTGTGTCATAGCAATCAATGCAGTACCCCATGCGGCCAATCTGCTGTGGATAAATGAGAATCTCAACAAATATTGGATGCTTGTAGGCCACTTTCAAATTCTCAGGGAAGCTGAAAGAAAGAGTACTTCTTAGGTGGCGTCACATGTGCTTCGTATTCACAATATCCATCATCAACCAATTTCTACGAGAGGAGGCTCAACCTCTCCTTCTTCGGGTTACGTCTCGATACGTCGGCGGTAATGTATCAAAGTTCTCCGGCCAGCAGCCATCTGAAAGTGAAGGCGCCACCTCTAGGAGCGTCAGAGTAAGAAGCTGCTTCATGGCGCCTCTATTTTTCGGTTCGCGCCCATCAAAGCCATTTGCATTGACTACAAAGCCATACACCGCTAATACAGCTGTAATCTGCAGTACATGAGAACGGATCCAGCGAGAAGACAAACCGCCAAGGCAATATCTCGCAACCATAAACCGAGGACGGACCACCAGTTGTTGTCCAAGTTTGACACATAAAACACCATGTAGTGTTTTCCCAGGGGAAAATCCTCGTCGTCCTCCTTGTCATCTTGACCAGTACCATCATTCTTGTCACCGGCCGGTCATATCATCATCATTGACTGCAGGGACAGGATTGGGAGCATCCTCTTCATCGGCAACAGCAGGACAAGAATCAGCACTGGATGCTGCAGACTTATTGGTATCCAGCCCTCCGCTGAAATTCTTTTCGGATGACATCGATATCAAACGCATCCTCCGAAATTCCAATGTGTGGGCAATACCAAGGTGATCTCTTATCACGTGGGAATCCCAAGCAAGATTTAGGTGGCTGTGACGCAATGCAAGTCGGGAATTTTGAGGCTGTTGTAGATGGAAGCCATTTGAATGATTGTTTCCATCATCAAACCATCAGGCGAGGTAGAATCCGCATTCGAGTACCGGCATAATGTACTATTTGTAGGGAGGTTGAATGCTTTTCCGGAAGAAGTCGTAGGAAGACGCAGGGCATTTGTCTCGCAGCATGACGGGATCTTGACAACCCTTTTCAATGGATCTTTGGGATGCTGAGTCCAGTCGACATGAAAGCCAAAGGACTGACCCGCCTCGAGCCTATAAGTGGTATATGAAAGCAATCTGCGATTATTTCAACCAACTACAATGCAATACGAATCATTACTTTATTGTCGGAGGCCGATTATCTTGTGTGGTGAGTGGTAACACACAAGACGGAGCGATGAATGGTCGTGGAAGGGTGTAGACGTGGCCATCGGCAGGGCGAAAATCGGACAAAAAAATTTAAAATTGGCGGGAAACGCACACTAAATCGAAGAGCTCAAATCAAGCTGAGGGGTCACTGATCTCCGCGGGGTTTGAACCCCAGTATTCCCTTGTTGATATCAACTAAGAGATGCTGTCCTGCTGGCAAATGTCCATCAAAATCTGAATTATGAGGGTTGTCATTGGATTCTTCTCCTTTTTCTCCAATATCGAAGGATGATTCAACTATTCTCTTGTTGATTTGATACATTTTGTGAGATAACATTCGAATCAGAAATCTTGCTCTTCACTTGGAACGCAGATGAGCTGCGGTCAATCTGGACGGTATTGCTTGTTGCGCTCCCAGCGGATGGAAACATCTTTGAGGTATATAACGTGAGTGGCACATGTTTGCCTTCGTAGACAGTCGGAATGGGTAGACGCTCTTCGTTGCTTGCTTTCGGCACTGTCACGTCTTGAGGTGGTAATGCTACGCTAGAGCTTGACATGATTGTTCCCTGGCAAACAATTGGCACAACACCAAGCCCACGGAGGACAAGAAGAGGGCCAAAATATCCAATCAAGAAAGGAAGTGTAACGCACATAGCAAGGGTAACGACAATAGACTTGGCAGGGAGGTAGACTTTCTCGTGGGTGTGGGATTCATAAAGATCATCACTAGAAGATGAAGTGCTGTCAATAATGCCACCATTTGATGAGGCTGAGGCGGAGATTGAGTAATGAGAAGTCGACGTCGCTGTCGGCTGCTGCTGCTGGTAGGCCACATTGCAACAGCAAAACTCGAAGAGAAGCGACGGATGAAACTTGG
The DNA here is from genome assembly GCA_018806925.1 of Skeletonema costatum. Lineage (NCBI taxonomy): Eukaryota > Bacillariophyta > Thalassiosirophyceae > Thalassiosirales > Thalassiosiraceae > Skeletonema > Skeletonema costatum. Next base: position 52,372 of record JAHBBA010000970.1, on the reverse strand, counting down.
CCGACGACACATGATGTTTAATAATATTATGATTATGAGATTATTGCGGAATATTTAACCAGGCTCAGCCAGCAGCCCGAACGTGTGTTGCTTGGCTGCTGTTTTGCGAGCGAAGAAAAAATGGGTTGGGCGCGTGCTTGCAGCTGTCATTTTCAAAGATTGTTTCCCTTGACGTTTTGTGAAAGAGGAATCAGTACTGCTGGAGCTCTCGGAATAATATTAAATCGTGGAGAACCATTTCGAATCCATTGTACGAAATAATAAGGAAGAAAGTGAGCTGTCCAACTTCAATGAGAAGCGACGTACGACAAGAAGGGGGAAAGTACTTCATGTTACAAGCGCATAAAAGTACCACGCCTACGGAAACCAAGGTGACTTTGATCCACTTTAGAAAGATCGGCTTGGACTGCGTAGATATCAAGTTGCGTCTTGTGAATGACAAGAAAGAGACGTCAATGCGTATCGTCACGACAATTTCATCAAAGCAGGCTGTTGTGTCTCGGGAGATTGACGAACGCTTTCCGTGGAAGGTCTTGGAAGCTCAGTGTGCAAGCGCTTTGTATAAGTGTAAAGAGGTCGGAACCTTTCAAACAAATACGTCATCGTAATCTTGAAGAAACATAACATTCATAGCAAACAAGTAGGTATAAGTCAAACGAAGATTTCGAATGTTCTTTTATCGTTCACTTTGGGCTGTTGTTGCTCCTCTTTACGTTCCTATTACAAACAGCTAGTAGTATGTAGGAGGGAAAATGACGACACATTTACACCCGCTACTAATGAACTAAAGATGCAAATGTAATATATATATGCGCTTTGTTAAAATCGTTTTGTGCATTTCGTTTGTGAGTTGTGAGTATGCTTTATCATATTATCTAAACTCTCATGGAGTCGTTGGGTGGTTTTGTTGTGTCGCATGTTGAAGGTGCGTCATATCTCTACGAAGTCATGTGTCTCTACAAGTGTATTAGCACGTGTACGTAACATGTCCGCATGCGTTGTGCACGCTGGTCTCTATGAGTTCGGGTGTGCCTCTATATATATTTATACTAAGTTAATCTAATGCCTCTGTGTGTGGGTGTTACATGTCGTCTGTGCGATGCTCCAGCAGCAGCAGCAGTAAATATATTCAGCCCACTTACTCAAAGCCGCGTTTCAATGACTTCTCATACACGGCCGAGAGTAGTTCATGCTTATACCGCAACATATCTTCATCTAGGCCAAAGTCTACACTTGCCGATGGAGGCCTGCTGGCTGGAGAATTCGTCAAGGCCTTGCTGAATGATATTATAGGTGATGAGTCTGTAACTGTGATGACCCGAGAAGACGATTTGTTCATGCGGGCAGCAATACCGGCAGGGTTGACGCGAAGGAGGAGGGGTGAGAGGAGTGCAAAGCCCGATACTGATGGGAGTGTCGAGGCGAACATGATGGCGACGATAGTAGCCGAGGTAACTAAGGTGAGACGATGATTCATGTTGCTGTTGTTTTAGTAGTGGTAGTCGATGATAATTTTGGTTGCGGCTTTTGATTTTATGGGAGGTGGATATCGGAGTGGCTGCTCGGAGTGGCTGCTCGGAGTGGTTGGGCAACAGTCGTTCACTGGAACTCAATCCCATGATCAAGAACAAATTTGGCAAGCGCAAAGATATCGATGGTCAGCTTTGGGCGGGAGAGCAGCCCAAAGTATGTATCTAATTCCTCCGTATCATTAAAAGACACACATCTTCAGCAGAGCTCGGAGTTGCACTTAGCTAAACGTACATAAATAGGTCTAAGAGTAGTTAACAGTCCTGCTTTTCATTACAATTACATACTGTACCGGTCCTACGTAGAGTGTCTTGTTTCACTGTAACAAGATGGAAGATGCTCAAGCAGCTTGTTTCTTCGTAGCAAGTTCTCAAGCAGCAACATACATGCCTCAGCACTTGCCAATGCTCTCATAAATTTACAACTACTAAAACAGCAATCAATCAACACTATATTACAATGTCCTACCAATTTGAGCTTGCCCTCCGTTGGTACATTGCCGCCTTCGATGGTACCAACAACATTTCTCCAGCTAAATTTAAGTCTCGCTTCGACAATCTCTATCACAAGGATTTCACCTTTATCGCCAAGGACGGAATGACACTCACACGAGAACAGGTGTATGAAAGAGAGGCAAGCAAGTTAGCCAATGGTGGGACCAAGGTGACTTTGATTCACTTTAGAAAGATCGGCTTGGATTGCATAGATGTCAAGCTTGGTCTAGTCAATGGTAAAGAGGAGCGTACCATCCGTGCAGTAACGACAATCACAGCCAGACAGGCTGTGACATCGAAGGAGATTGATGAGTCTCCCGCGAGCAACCACTTCATTCTTACACCTACTTCGGCGGTTATGGCAGCTAAATGTGCAAATGCTGTGTACAAGTGGAAAGAGTTCGGCACGTTCCAAACAAACATGTAATTTTAGTGTCGAGTTTAAATTAGTGTAAACATTCATAAACATTTAAGCGTGGTGCCAAATCTGCGTCAGTGCGGCTTTTCATATTTGCTTGAGTGTATCTTTTTCTTTTTGTAATCAAGCTAGCTCTCCAGGAGTTGTGTCACGGTATAAATGAGATTGATCCCATCTGTACTCTCATCATGTAGTCTTTGGGTGAATCTCCAAGTAGTTCTTGAAGTCGCGTTCACTTTGTATCATCTTATGTGTCTCTGCACATGTACTATGTAGCAGGTCTTAATGTCTCCATGTGTATCTATTGTGGGTGTGTGTCCATTGTGCATGCATGAGAATATGTTTGGGTGTGTGCAGTGGTGTCATGGAGGTGATAGTGCTCATTCAAAGCCGCGTTTCAATGACTTCTCATACACGGCCGAGAGTAGTTCATGCTTATACCGCAACATATCTTCATCTAGGCCAAAGTCTACACTTGCCGATGGAGGCCTGCTGGCTGGAGAATTCGTCAAGGCCTTGCTGAATGATATTATAGGTGATGAGTCTGTAACTGTGATGACCCGAGAAGACGATTTGTTCATGCGGGCAGCAATACCGGCAGGGTTGACGCGAAGGAGGAGGGGTGAGAGGAGTGCAAAGCCCGATACTGATGGGAGTGTTGAGGCGAACATGATGGCGACGATAGTAGCCGAGGTAACTAAGGTGAGACGATGATTCATGTTGCTGTTGTTTTAGTAGTGGTAGTCGATGATAATTTTGGTTGCGGCTTTTGATTTTATGGGAGGTGGATATCGGAGTGGCTGCTCGGAGTGGCTGCTCGGAGTGGTTGGGCAACAGTCGTTCACTGGAACTCAATCCCATGATCAAGAACAAATTTGCAAGCGCAAAGATATCGATGGTCAGCTTTGGGCGGGAGAGCAGCCCATAGTATGTATCTAATTCCTCCGTATCATTAAAAGACACACATCTTCAGCAGAGCTCGGAGTTGCACTTAGCTAAACGTACATAAATAGGTCTAAGAGTAGTTAACAGTCCTGCTTTTCATTACAATTACATACTGTACCGGTCCTACGTAGAGTGTCTTGTTTCACTGTAACAAGATGGAAGATGCTCAAGCAGCTTGTTTCTTCGTAGCAAGTTCTCAAGCAGCAACATACATGCCTCAGCACTTGCCAATGCTCTCATAAATTTACAACTACTAAAACAGCAATCAATCAACACTATATTACAATGTCCTACCAATTTGAGCTTGCCCTCCGTTGGTACATTGCCGCCTTCGATGGTACCAACAACATTTCTCCAGCTAAATTTAAGTCTCGCTTCGACAATCTCTATCACAAGGATTTCACCTTTATCGCCAAGGACGGAATGACACTCACACGAGAACAGGTGTATGAAAGAGAGGCAAGCAAGTTAGCCAATGGTGGGACCAAGGTGACTTTGATTCACTTTAGAAAGATCGGCTTGGATTGCATAGATGTCAAGCTTGGTCTAGTCAATGGTAAAGAGGAGCGTACCATCCGTGCAGTAACGACAATCACAGCCAGACAGGCTGTGACATCGAAGGAGATTGATGAGTCTCCCGCGAGCAACCACTTCATTCTTACACCTACTTCGGCGGTTATGGCAGCTAAATGTGCAAATGCTGTGTACAAGTGGAAAGAGTTCGGCACGTTCCAAACAAACATGTAATTTTAGTGTCGAGTTTAAATTAGTGTAAACATTCATAAACATTTAAGCGTGGTGCCAAATCTGCGTCAGTGCGGCTTTTCATATTTGCTTGAGTGTATCTTTTTCTTTTTGTAATCAAGCTAGCTCTCCAGGAGTTGTGTCACGGTATAAATGAGATTGATCCCATCTGTACTCTCATCATGTAGTCTTTGGGTGAATCTCCAAGTAGTTCTTGAAGTCGCGTTCACTTTGTATCATCTTATGTGTCTCTGCACATGTACTATGTAGCAGGTCTTAATGTCTCCATGTGTATCTATTGTGGGTGTGTGTCCATTGTGCATGCATGAGAATATGTTTGGGTGTGTGCAGTGGTGTCATGGAGGTGATAGTGCTCATTCAAAGCCGCGTTTCAATGACTTCTCATACACGGCCGAGAGTAGTTCATGCTTATACCGCAACATATCTTCATCTAGGCCAAAGTCTACACTTGCCGATGGAGGCCTGCTGGCTGGAGAATTCGTCAAGGCCTTGCTGAATGATATTATAGGTGATGAGTCTGTAACTGTGATGACCCGAGAAGACGATTTGTTCATGCGGGCAGCAATACCGGCAGGGTTGACGCGAAGGAGGAGGGGTGAGAGGAGTGCAAAGCCCGATACTGATGGGAGTGTTGAGGCGAACATGATGGCGACGATAGTAGCCGAGGTAACTAAGGTGAGACGATGATTCATGTTGCTGTTGTTTTAGTAGTGGTAGTCGATGATAATTTTGGTTGCGGCTTTTGATTTTATGGGAGGTGGATATCGGAGTGGCTGCTCGGAGTGGCTGCTCGGAGTGGTTGGGCAACAGTCGTTCACTGGAACTCAATCCCATGATCAAGAACAAATTTGCAAGCGCAAAGATATCGATGGTCAGCTTTGGGCGGGAGAGCAGCCCAAAGTATGTATCTAATTCCTCCGTATCATTAAAAGACACACATCTTCAGCAGAGCTCGGAGTTGCACTTAGCTAAACGTACATAAAGAGGTCTAAGAGTAGTTAACAGTCCTGCTTTTCATTACAATTACATACTGTACCGGTCCTACGTAGAGTGTCTTGTTTCACTGTAACAAGATGGAAGATGCTCAAGCAGCTTGTTTCTTCGTAGCAAGTTCTCAAGCAGCAACATACATGCCTCAGCACTTGCCAATGCTCTCATAAATTTACAACTACTAAAACAGCAATCAATCAACACTATATTACAATGTCCTACCAATTTGAGCTTGCCCTCCGTTGGTACATTGCCGCCTTCGATGGTACCAACAACATTTCTCCAGCAAAATTTAAGTCTCGCTTCGACAATCTCTATCACAAGGATTTCACCTTTATCGCCAAGGACGGAATGACACTCACACGAGAACAGGTGCATGAAAGAGAGGCAAGCAAGTTAGCCAATGGTGGGACCAAGGTGACTTTGATTCACTTTAGAAAGATCGGCTTGGATTGCATAGATGTCAAGCTTGGTCTAGTCAATGGTAAAGAGGAGCGTACCATCCGTGCAGTAACGACAATCACAGCCAGACAGGCTGTGACATCGAAGGAGATTGATGAGTCTCCCGCGAGCAACCACTTCATTCTTACACCTACTTCGGCGGTTATGGCAGCTAAATGTGCAAATGCTGTGTACAAGTGGAAAGAGTTCGGCACGTTCCAAACAAACATGTAATTTTAGTGTCGAGTTTAAATTAGTGTAAACATTCATAAACATTACGCATGTGGCAATGATCGACATTTTGTATCATTCTTTCCTTCTTTTCTGCGCCAGATCACCATGAAAACGTATTCAAGGTTCAGTACAGTTAGCTCGGCGGCTTGCCTGAAATAATCTCCTCTACAGTGGACGAAGTTCGGATCAAGACATCATCAAAAGTAAAGTACAGACATGATGTGACGCTGTTTAAGGTGACATGAACACAAGAGTCGCCACTGAAAATGACCAGAAAACACAAGAGACTTATCCTCATATCAGAGTTCAAAGTAGATGTACTTTTCAGACTAGATTTAGGGAATTAACATGATTCTAAATCACACAGAAAGAATGCAAAAGTCTATACAATGCGAACAACCTAACAAATATCCCACTCTCTTCTAACTTTTCAATTCAATGCAACAGGCACAACTTCCGGATTAGGACTCCTATCAATCACATTCTTCTCCTCTTCCTCAATCTTCTTCTCCAACAAACCCAAAGGTCCCAAAATCCTCGGCACAACCTCTCTCATAACAGGCTTCACAATCATCTCCTCACCCTTTTCAACCGCTGGACACACAATCCCCCACACAGCACAAATCGCCGGAGTAATCACAACATCATCCAACTTTTTCGCATGGGGGACAACCACATTTTGATCAATAGAAGGGAGATCCATATGGACAGTAATGTCAAGTACCTTGGCGGTAGCACCCTCGGTAAGATCGAGGACGTTGGAGAGGACGGGGATGGTTTTTCCCCATGCCCAAATGTCTTTGGTGCAGCCGTATATGTTTTGTGCTATGTCGAAGTGTGGTTCTTCAGTATCTTTTTTTTCGACAATGACTTCAGTAGTGGGGGTGGGGGTGGCTTCTGGTACGGGAGTTGGATCAACAGCAGCAGGAGCAGCAGCCGTCATGGGAGCAATCTTGCCTCTTTTCTTATTCTTGTTGGCCATGATGATGGTAGTAGTTTCTTCAGGATGATTATTCTCAAAAAAGGAAATTTCCGTAGGCTTGACGTCTTGATTATGTGATAACACCGATAAAGGATCGTTTCCAAATGTTAAACTTTCTTGAGTCTCTTCGTCGCTTGAGTCTACAAAGTAGGATACAGCAGAGGGTGTAATATTCTGTTCAGAGGAGGTACGGAAGTTGTCGTTGGCTGTGGCGAAACTTGTGTTGGTCGCTAGTGATGCTTGAGATGGATTCTTCTTTTTGAGGGGCGATGAAGAAGAAGACAGTTTGTTGAAGAAGGGTAGTCCTCTGCTATTGTTGTTACTACTGCGCTGTTGTTGCTGTGGTACGGAAGTTCTTGCTTCTTGAATAGCGGCGGCCAATGAAAATGCGGCTAGTTCAGGGGGTGGCAAAGAAGAAGAAGGAGGGTCTTGTTGTTTCTGTGGCTGTCTTTGTTTCTTTTGTCTCCGACTGATCATCTGTGGAGGCAAATGGAGAGGGCGGCGGTGCAGTGCACGGCTGTATATGGATGTATGAATAGAGAAGCGGGCTCCAGGTCAGCAATAGCTTGCTGGCGGTGGTTCGATGGATTCGATGCGATGGAGGCTTTTGTCTCGAAAAAAAGCGTTCCGAGATTTGTGAGAAGCGTGCTGGCAAAGCAGGCCCACGTGGAATACACCCGCCCACGAACGAAGTAGGGATGTTTAATTAACATTATAGATGTTGTTTCCATCTCGTTTCAAATATTGACCCATTGATTCACACATAACCTCGACCCAGGGGCGGTACGGCGGTATTGTACATACTTTCATACCCCCTGCCTCGACCCTCGACCTGCATTGATGAGCTCATAATATCATATCAACAGAGCACCTATAATCGCTCAAAGCAGCTTAACAAAGTCTACTAGAATTAGAATTAGCAATTGTCATCTGCAGTCCAAACTTTTAATCCACTCTCACATATATGTAATATAATAGTAATAGTAGTAGCTGACAGTGATATTCAAATTCATAGCCTTCGATACGAAACGAAAGCGAAAGATGAAAGAAGCCGCATAAGCATACACACGAAACATGGCGACACTGGTAGCGGTGATATCCATGCTATTACCATGGATTGATACCTACTTGCTTGTTCATGAATAATACTATTATCTCTACGACTTTCTAAATGGATAAATTTCTGTTACATTATCATTATTCTGCTATCCATTTACTGTGTGGCAGTGAGTTCAAATACTCCCCACAAACAAACTCCAACTGGCGTTTGACTGGCAACTCACTTTATTTCATTTCACATCTATCATTTCTGTACTTTCTAACCACCTTTTGGTGGAGATTTGCGATGGCTAGAGACGCTAGCACACATCGCAGAGAGGTTGGGTTCACACCACTATTCAGCGCTAGTACCACCTGTTGGCATCGCCACTCTTCCCGGCTGCCCTATTAATATATAATGGAAATGGAAGTTGTTCGGCGTTTATAAATTGACAATATCGTTAAGGACAAAACATTCCCCCCAGTACCACAAAATGCGCCCGGCACCAGGGCAGTTTCTGTCCCCAGAAGGACAACAATCACAGACTCCACGGTCATTAGCGGCGTCACTGCATTTATCCCCAAGAGAAAGGTCACCGGGGCTACATGAAGCCATTGGCGATGGACTGGCTTGCTTGATTCAGATGACTCAAACTAGGCTTCGAAGACGGCTGACTTGACTTTGAAGGCTCCCCACTCACACTGGCATAGACGATGGCTGACTTGAGGCTTCAAAGATAATGAGGGCTTGCTTGATTCAGACGGAGCCAAACTTGGCTGCGAAGTCGGTGGGGCAGCAGGACAATTACGAGTTCCACTGGAATTTCCAGTACCACAATAGCGCCCTCCAAGACCAGGGCACTTGCTTGATTTCTCACTACAACAAATAAGCTCACATTCCTTTTGAGTAGGGTCACCTTGATCTTCGGCAAATGTAGTACACTTACACTTCTCCCCATCATCAAGACATTTAACAGGCGATGTACTAGGCTGCGAAGGCGGCTGACTTGACTTTGAAGGCTCCCCACTCACACTGGGCATAGACGATGGCTGACTTGAGGGCTTCAAAGATAATGAGGGCTTGCTTGATTCAGATGGACTCAAACTTGGCTTCGAAGACGGCTGGACTTGACTTGAAGGCTCCCCACTCACACTGGGCATAGACGATGGCTGACTTGAGGGCTTCAAAGATAATGAGGGCTTGCTTGATTCAGACGGAGCCAAACTTGGCTGCGAAGTCGGTGGGGCAGCAGGACAATTACGAGTTCCACTGGAATTTCCAGTACCACAATAGCGCCCTCCAAGACCAGGGGCACTTGCTTTGATCGCCCACTACAACAAATAAGCTCACATTCCTTTTGAGTAGGGTCACCTTGATCTTCGGTAAATGCACTACACTTCTCCCCATCATCACGACATTTAACAGGCGATGTACTAGGCTGCGAAGACGGCTGACTTGACTTTGAAGGCTCCCCACTCACCACTGGGCATAGACGATGGCTGACTTGAGGGCTTCAAAGATAATGAGGGCTTGCTTGATTCAGATGGACTCAAACTAGGCTTCGAAGACGGCTGACTTGACTTTGAAGGCTCCCCACTCACACTGGGGCATAGACGATGGCTGACTTGAGGGCTTCAAAGATAATGAGGGCTTGCTTGATTCAGACGGAGCCAAAACTTGGCTGCGAAGTCGGTGGGGCAGCAGGACAATTACGAGTTCCACTGGAATTTCCAGTACCACAATAGCGCCCTCCAAGACCAGGGCACTTGCTTGATCACCCACTCACACAAATAAGCTCACATTCCTTTTGAGTAGGGTCACCTTGATCTTCGGTAAATGCCACTACACTTCTCCCCATCATCAACGACATTTAACAGGCGATGTACTAGGCTGCGAAGACGGCTGACTTGACTTTGAAGGCTCCCCACTTCACACTGGGCATAGACGATGGCTGACTTGAGGGCTTCAAAGATAATGAGGGCTTGCTTGATTCAGATGGACTCAAACTAGGCTTCGAAGACGGCTGACTTGACTTTGAAGGCTCCCCACTCACACTGGGCATAGACGATGGGCTGACTTGAGGGCTTCAAAGATAATGAGGGCTTGCTTGATTCAGACGGAGCCAAAACTTGGCTGCGAAGTCGGTGGGGCAGCAGGACAATTACGAGTTCCACTGGAATTTCCAGTACCACAATAGCGCCCTCCAAGACCAGGGCACTTGCTTGATCGCCCACTACAACAAATAAGCTCACATTCCTTTTGAGTAGGGTCACCTTGATCTTCGGTAAATGCACTACACTTCTCCCCATCATCACGACATTTAACAGGCGATGTACTAGGCTGCGAAGACGGCTGACTTGACTTTGAAGGCTCCCCACTCACACTGGGCATAGACGATGGCTGACTTGAGGGCTTCAAAGATAATGAGGGCTTGCTTGATTCAGATGGACTCAAACTAGGCTTCGAAGACGGCTGACTTGACTTTGAAGGCTCCCCACTCACACTGGGCATAGACGATGGCTGACTTGAGGGCTTCAAAGATAATGAGGGCTGTGGCTTGATTCAGACGGAGCCAAACTTGGCTGCGAAGTCGGTGGGGCAGCAGGACAATTACGAGTTCCACTGGAATTTCCAGTACCACAATAGCGCCCTCCAAGACCAGGGCACTTGCTTGATCGCCCACTACAACAAATAAGCTCACATTCCTTTTGAGTAGGGTCACCTTGATCTTCGGTAAATGCACTACACTCTACCTCCCCATCATCAACGACATTTAACAGGCGATGTACTAGGCTGCGAAGACGGCTGACTTGACTTTGAAGGCTCCCCACTCACACTGGGCATAGACGATGGCTGACTTGAGGGCTTCAAAGATAATGAGGGCTTGCTTGATTCAGATGGAGAGGAAGTCTCGTCTTCATTTGAACTATCAGAAGGCTTTGCCGAACTAATATTTGTCGGCAAAGAAGATGGTACCGAAGACTTACTTGGTGTAATACTTGTACTTGGCTGATACGTTTCCGATTTTGACGATTTTGACGATGTAGACTTTGATGACTTAGATGATCCGGAGGGCTCCGAAGAACGCTTTCTTGAAGGGACTCCTGATGGACTATACGATGGAGTCAAAGTAGGCGCCAAAGAAGGACTTCTTGAAGGGCGTAGTGATGGAATATTCGATGGGGTTGAACTAGGCTCCGTAGAAGGAGATCTTGAAGGGCGTAGTGATGGAATATTCGATGGCACATCACTCGGCATAGACGATGGCTGACCAGACGGGACAGACGATGGCCCGGATGATGGTTGTGCTGATTCGGACGGCCCAGCACTAGGCTTCGAAGACGGCTTACTTGACAATGAAGGCGATCCACTCACACTCGGCATAGACGATGGCATCGATTTTGACGCCTTTGTTGCCGTAGATGCCAATTCCGACGTCGACATAAAAGTTAAATTCTCATCAAAGGCTAAGGCGACTTGAGGCAGATTATTCTGTTGTAGGTTGAAAAGAAAGAGTTGAGTGTGAGTTTCGGTATGATATATGATTAGAAGCAGAATAGCAGAGTACAGAGCTTTGTATTTGTAGCTACTCAACTACAAAAGAATACGCACCACTGCCACTGCTGATTTTGCTATCTTCTTTCTCTTGCTCCTGGCACTCTTACGCTTGAAGATCTTGGCCATGATCTTATTCTTAGCGCTCTTACTGTTGGAGCGGTTTGATACCAGACTTACATTTGCCTTCGATTTCGCCGCCTTCGAAGTGAAAATCGTCCATGCCGGCTGCGGACGCAGCCGCCGTGGGTTGAGGTTGGTTTTGGTATCTAATTCCTTGCCTGCAACAAAGACGCTCGCAGGAGCAGAAGATATTGCTGTACTCAAGAGAGCCATGAGGGTGAGGAATGGTGAGTTGATGAGCTTCATATTTATTTGGATGATGTATAGAAGCAACAGCAACATCAACAGCAAGCAAGGCCGGCCGCCGCTGTTTTATGTGGAGATCTGTCGCTTGTTGGATTGTGCGCCGCTCGCGTGGCGTGGGCTTGATCCGGAATTGGCGATTCAACTTATGTGCCTACCTACGTTGGAACTGTCAAATTTCAAGGTTTTTCTTAAGAAGAAGAAAGTTCTCTTTTGATGTTTCTCCGAATTTCCTATGAGAAGTCCATTTTGTAGATTTTTGATATCTAAATAGCCCAGGGAATCCCAGGGCAGTGTGATTTGCGTTCCCGTCGGCGATGCCACAAACGCTTTTGCCCATTGTTTTTGTCTTCAACTAGAGAGATAGATAGCGATGTGACACATTGTTCACGACTCCTTCTCTATCATCTTGTTGTATTGTATGTACCTGCCTCTGCATCCATATAAAACATCGTTGCTTCCTGATTCCTGAGATGAAATGAATATGTAGCCAAGAACAGATCAGCCCGCCCACCGCAGCCATCAATACAATACATAATATTATATTATGCCCATGATCATTTAATTTTACTTGAACCAAGACGTAGGAACATGGAAATAGGCGATCAATCAACAAACCATGACTCTTTTGATGGCGGAGAGGAGCCGCTAACATCATTCATCAGACACATTCCAGAAGTTGTCGAATTGATAGCTGCATCTTTATTTGTGGCAATCGCTCTTCACAACTTCTTCCTGAGGAAGAAGCGACCCTCTTCGAATTCAGGGGGCGTTGCCAATAATAACATTCTTGGGGTAAATTAGATTTTTGATCCCAAATTGGTCCCAATGATACCATGATACCATCCGTTGAGCCGTTGAATAAAATCTGTACCAGAAACTGTGCCATTTTTTCCGTTGTGCACCTTCAGTACCGGACCATGCTGCCTGATGTTGTATCGATGGAAGTGTGAGAGGAGGAGTAGAAGAGTACAATAGTGAGATTGTACCGAGACAAGTGGTGCGATGAATACTTGATTTAGGTAGAGAAATATCTTCTCTCAGTTTCAGTCCTTGCTTGGTTGATGAGTAGATTTACTTTTAATGTTCCCACGGTGTTCGATGTAAAGTTGATTGTCAAGTGTACATTGGGTACTTGTTTTCCCGAGCTGCACCTAACGATTCCAATGGAAACGTAAATGCACCGTCGAATCGGATCCCCCGATGTATTGAATATGACCCCAAGTCGTTGTGAAGATGATGTAGAAGATTTGCAGACAATCCCAGACAGAAATAAGTAATAGCACGGCATGTTTCCTAACGCCGAAGAAGTGCACCCCACCATCGATGCTGAATAGAACTCGTCGCTATTTAAGTCAATTCCTTATTGTACTCGTTCCCGATGACCCACCTTGCAATAACCAACTCTTTTTAGCTTTCGCACTGGCTCCCAAAGATCCCAAAATGTTGTGCAGACGATTTGAGTTTCGAAGAAGCTGCATTTACCAGCATCCTCTCAGAGCCAAGGAACTGTCCACAGCAGCCGATGCTGAATAGAACTTGACGTTGACTACAATTGGTCCCTGCAGCACCGCGTCGGGGGAACGCATAGAGACTTCGGATACAACAATTTTACTTCGGGTGGTCCACGTCCCATGGTCTCACTGTAGCAGAGATAGTGGATAAACGAGCGGAACCAAATATTAACCGCCGGAACTGCTTTGAATGGATAGTATTTTTTGGCCAACTGCCGTCAGTAATTGGATGGAGACAAGTGCCTCAAGATGAAACGTTGACGTGTAAAATGAGCGAGAAAGAATAATATACTCACAATTGCCGCATAGCAAATTAGCGTCGGCACCGCATAATAAAAGGATAAGATACAGATGGTGGGCAGGGATCGGCCGGAAGGGGAGCAAGGCCGCCATGATGGTGGGGGATCCCGATGGTATCAGTGGCAGTAGAAGTCTTCCCAGGAGCTTTGCAGCGTCTATTAGTTCGCCAAAAGCAATGGAGTAGCGACTGCGTTGGGTAGGCTTTGAGGCTACAGGCTCCGCCTCAGCTCCGCAGCAACGATGGCCTTAGCAGCCCTGTCCACCTTAATTGATACCTCTTCAGAATCGAATGATGCAGGAGCGTCAACAGAAGCAACCGATGCACTGGATTTGGTTCCGGAGCGCCATGGTGTTGTTTTGGGTTGCAGTGAATGAGCGATTGGGCGTTGGAGGTGGAAAATCAGGGCGCGCCAAAATCGCCCAAAATGATCACGAGAAACCACATCATTGTGACAAATTCAACGGCTCAACGGATGGTATCATGGTATCATTGGGACCAATTTGGTATCATTTATCTATATAACCATTCTTGGCACCCACTGTTGAAATTCGATCGAAGAAGAAGAAGCAAGAAGAAGATATATAATTTCTTCTGAGCAGGCACCATTACATCAATCATCGTCACAGACAAAGTGTGTTGGTGTTGAGGCGGACACCAAAAAGAGAAAGAAGGTCGTTAATAAACCAGCCAAAAAGGCATCGGCAATCAGAAATTATAACAAATTAATATGTAAAGAGGCTCTTCTTCCATCTGATGACAATAACGGCGGTAAGTCAATAACAGCAGATGCTACAAACTCAACAAACTCCTCATCGGAGCAAGATTCGGCGTCGAGTCCTTCGACCGAGACTACTGGAACTCAAATACAGCAACAACCAACACCTCCTCCTCCACTGAAATTGCATAGTCAAGCCAACCACCCCGGCCTATCAGCCTACTACAATTGGCACGCTACAATCACATCACTCTACCGAATCTATGCAATCCCCAACAGAGATGTCTTCACCAACACCTTCAATCCAGCCATATTACCAATGCACCCTTCCTCTGAGCGGGGGAACATTGCTGTAAACATTACAGTTGCAAATCAAACTAGATATGAATCTATTCAGGTCTATTGGATTGACTATAAGGGAAATGAGATATACAAGGGAAACATCCCAAGAGGCGGGAGTTGGGTCCAAACTACATTTATTGGTCATCCGTGGACATTTCGGGTTGGCGGAAGTGATGGGGGAGAGGAGAGTGTGTTGTTAAAATACGTCCCTTTTCGGATTGCTCCTACCGTGCTTGGTGCAGAGACAGCAACTTCTCGGGAGAGTAGTGGGGTTGTTGGCCCCGTAGGCACGCAATCGTTTACACTACGAGATGTTCCAGAAGGTTACGTGACACGTAATGAGGGATATGGACCAGCCTGTTGGGTAGACGATGAAATACTCCCCGAGCCACCTCTTATTGATACGTACAACAACGGCGAACGAAACTTGAGTTTATTTACAATTCACGAGATGCAAATGGCATTAGAGTGGTCCTGTTTCCAAATGCAACGAGAGGATGCAGCCAGTACAGGAACTGGAGTTGCCGCTTCAAAAACGATTATTGAAGTATTTGCAGAATATATGCTTGCAGCCAGACAATACAAAGTATAGGAGACTACGTGTTGGGAATAGAATATTCTTTGAGAGTGTCTACTCCACCGGTGCAAGGGGTATACTGTTAGCGTTGGGATTTGAAGAATTTATGGGATTTTTGGAGTGTGGTCCAAGCGAGGGTGCATTGAATTATGAAAGGTTACGACAAATATCTGATGCAATGATGATGGTTGATAAGACATTGAAATTAATGGTAGAAAATGAAGCTGTTGTGCAGCCAGAAGGATCAGATGGTTATGGACGTGCTGGTTTTGGCTATGCTGGACAACTGAACATATGAAGAGATATGACACGCAACGCAATAAACCTAAAGAAATTAAAACTCACTCAACTCTCGCAACGTATGTATCAGGGGTGACATAATAGCATTGGAAAGAAGAAGAAGACAACAAAACAGACTCAAAATAAAAATAAAGATCAATTGTAAACCATTGATAAGAAAGATTAAACACTAAAAAGATTAAGGACAGGGAATACTATCATCACAATATCGTACCGAGTTGCAATTCCTTGAATCACCAACACAACATTCAGTTCGGCAAAATTGATTATTTCCAGGGCAAACCTCCCCAGACGCAATGCATGACAATGACGGCCCGGATGATGGTTGTGCTGATTCAGATGGAGTCAAACTGGGCTGAGATGACGGCTGTGCAGACCTTGAAGGCGAATCACTCGGCATAGACGATGGCTGACCAGACGGGACGGACGATGGCCCGGATGATGGTTGTGCTGATTCAGATGGAGTCAAACTGGGCTGAGATGACGGCTGTGCAGACCTTGAAGGCGAATCACTCGGCATAGACGATGGCTGACCAGACGGGACGGACGATGGCCCGGATGATGGTTGTGCTGATTCAGATGGAGTCAAACTGGGCTGAGATGACGGCTGTGCAGACTCAGACGGAGTTGAACTGGGCTGTGATGATGGTTGTGATGACTCGGATGGAGCTGAAGTTGGGTTTGAAGATTCACTTGGCATGGATGATTCACTTGGTTTTGCACTAACAGTAGGTTTTGTCGTTTCACTTTGTGAGGAGCTTGGTATTGAAGATTCACTTGGTGAAGAACTTGTACTTGGTCTATTGGTTTTTGTTGCCTTTGTCATTATTGGTGCTTTGGTATTCGGCGATTTCGTTTTCGGCGTACCGCTGGGCTTACGAGAGGGCTCTCCTGAGGGCTGACTTGAGGGTTTCGTCGTCGGCCGTGCTGATTTAGATGGAGTCAAACTAGGCTTCGACGACGGCTGACTTGACGATGAAGGCGATCCACTCACACTGGTTGGTGCTCTTGTTTTCTGCGATTTTGGTTTCTTTGGTTCCTTCTGTCGTTCTGTTTCGGGCTGAAGAGGCAATGAGTATTCGCTGGGTTTGGATGAAGAGCTCGTGTTTGAGGTACTCTGGCTTGGTTTAGAATTGGAGATGGAGATGATGGTCGGTTGACTGCTTGGCATAACAGTAACTTTTGACGCCCGCTTCTTTTTTTTTCTTCTTCTTCTGCTCCTATCGGCTGTTGTGTTGTATTCTCATTCTCTCCCGTAACAAATGAGGGATAGTTGTCTAGACGCAGATGATTCTTTGGTACTGACGGCTTCTGCCTCTGCTTCTGCGTAGTCTCATACATTTTTGTTGAATACGAAGTTGATGATGATGCTAATGTCGTCTGTTTATACATGATGATTGAAAAGAGAGCGTTAGAATGCACATATGCATATAAGACAAAGAGCACTTTATGCAATCCAACAACAAAAAGAATACACCACTGCATATTTTGCACTCTTGGTGCTCATCAGAATTGCTTTCGTTGTTGTTTTTGCAGTTGCAGTTGTGAAAAGCGTCCACGGCTGCTTCCGGTCTGATATTCCCTCACCCTCGCCCCTAATCGCTATTGAAATCACAAACTTGTCAGGAATTCCCCTATTGCTAATCACTCTATTCTTCAAAAGACCAAGCGAATCTTCGGAAATCGAAAGCTTCGAACCATTACCCCCCATGAGAAGGGAGCAATGACCGAAATAACCCAGGGTCGGGTGGGTGGGAAAATTAAAAAGTCTCCGGGTGAAACGCGTTCTCAGTCTTTGATCAGAATCCTCGTACTTGCAAATCCCCTATCGCCTAATTCCCAAATCCAAGCTCATGCCTTTAGCGTGATGATGTGTGGTTAAATCAAAGTGTGGCAGCATTGGATAACCAAAATTGCTCCCGCAAATCCACACATCACATCATCTTCTGGCTTGATGGCTCCGTTGCGGTATGGGTATGTAGCGACAAATGCATCTGCTGTTACCGCTCGGCGCTTGGTTGTGTCGTTCGCTCGACAGTGACGTCATCTCCGAGGACATGCCATATTTAGTGTCATTCGTCCGTACATTCATTCTCAACATTCTCACATATTCAAATTCCTCCGCATGTGACACCAAGTTCATCTCTATTGTAGGTAATTACTGCTTCTGTCATGTTGTTCAGAGTGTTTTCAATGCTTTAAACTTGATACATCGACAAATTTAGGCTGTGATAGATGTAGATGATTTGACTACGACTGTGTGATGTACATGTACTGAATATGAATGGAGTATTACTATAGAGAGGATTAGCCATTAAAGGTGAATCGAGAAGAGTTTGGATATAATGTCGAGTTAAAGACAACTGTAGGTAAAGGTGATGGATAAATTCATGATCATGTCTAGAGCAAGAATGAAATTGCCGAGTTGAAATAAGAAGAGATCAAAGAGTAGATGCATCCCCCCAAACGAAAATTAGATGAGCAGAGCAGTAGCAGAAGCAGATCGTGTGGTGAATCTTCATCTTCAACTTCAATGGTGTAATATATATATCATCATGCCAGCTACTAATAATGAATGTGTATGATTGTATGCGTATGCATCCAGAAGATCCAAAGTTTGTCCAAAGCAAAAGACAGATGATATCTTATGTTAGCCGCATTGAAGAAGGAGGAGCACTTGATCGGAGCTGAGCCAAACATACGTTGCTCTAAGACTTGCCTATTGTAAACCTTGGCCTTGACATATTGAATGATTGGCCCTCTGCCTTGTGCTTGTGCTTGTGCTTGTGCTTGTGCTTGTGCTGAGGCATGTGCATGTGCCCTGTGATTTGGGCTTTATCATCTCTGAAGTTGTAAGCCAAGCTGCATTCGAATTCGATAATGATCCATCGTAATGATGCGTAAGATTACGAGGGCAAAAGTCTGTTGCTGCGTTGACCAACAACTTGACTGCATAGGACATCAGTAGATACCATTATTTTGGAGCGGAGGCGGCGGTGATGTAATCAGATGGAGACGTTTCTTGTTCGAGTGCCGAACTCGCACGCTGCGCCTATCTAAGACTTAGTACTGATTCCTACATTCGGAAACTGTTAAGAATAACGGTCGGTGGCCATTCTACTTTTTGCAGAAGCCGACTGAATGGCCACAAGATTGCTGAAATGCACACCTACCACTAACCGAGGCGTCTCCGTACATAATCACACAAGCACACAGCGTCCTTCATCATGGAAGAACAATCATTCAGTCGACCAAAGAGGTAGAGCATCTGCCTCCACTACCACAACAGAGAACGAACGAAGCCATCATCGCCGCCATATCCGTCGGCCACCATCGGCAACCTCAAAGACTCCACGCCGCCGCAATACAAATCCTCAAAGTTCTAGTCCTCCACGTAGGCGAGATGATGATGATGACACTAACATCATCAAGGACGATGGTATTACAACGAATGACAGCAACAATGACAAAGAACAGCCATCATCACAACCATCCTCACCCCTAGCCACCCCCCTAACAACCCTAACAACCCTCCTCCAAACCTCCCACACCCACCAACAAACCCTCCTCACACTCTTCCGCACCTCCCACTCCCTCCACCTCCACGCCATTGATCGAAAACACAAGGCCATTGAATCATTACGATTAGCTCAGGCAGAGTTGGAACATGCTACTACTGCGGAAGAATTTGCCTTGGTGGAGTTACAGCGCTCTAAAGTAACTAAAGATGGGGCGTGTGGACGTCATGATGTGTTGAGGGGGGAGGTACACAAGTTGGCAAGTGGGTACAACGGGGTAAGAGTGACATTGGTGAATTTAACAAGTAATTCAAATTGGAATGGGAGGTGTGGGACTATAGTCAACATGATTACGGATAATGGGGAGGATTTGGGAAGGTGGAAGGTGAGATTGGATAGTGATTGGAGGGGGAAGGAACCTGATGGGAATTATAGTGTGGGTGATGGTGGTGGTGGGGAGGGGATGTTGAGTCAGGATTGGGAGCATGTTGTGGCAAAGGCAGAAAATTTGAAATTGATTAATGGGGGTGGTGGTGATGTTCCTTCGTTTTTGGGTGGTGGGAGGAGTCAACAGCAAGTTGATGGTAGTGATGTGGCGAAATCAAGATTACATCAAGATCTTCATCACGGTCACCATCATCACTTGATCGTGATGAGGATGGCAAAGGAAAACATCATCCTTTAGATCCTGTCGAGGAATTACCCGAAGAATCGTACAATCATAATATTGTCACACCAGAACGGAGAGGAGGACGAAGAAGAATATACAACAGCAACAATAACAATCACCAGCCATCATCACCACCTCAACAACACGGAGACGAATATGATTGGAAAAGGAATGCACTTGGCTCTCAGCATAGTCCTCCAGGATATTATGCACCAGATGATCATCATCAATTTGTGCATCATCGTCATGCTGCTCCGGTGATGCATCATCATTCGCAGCTGCAGAAAAGGCAGGAGGAGCCTCCTCAGCAGAAGAAGCAGCAATTGCAGCGTATTCATGGACATCAACAACAGCAACCTACGCAGCATCAACAGCAACCGAAGCAACAGCAACAACAACAAAAGCATTACGTGTCTCCGAGAGCACCAAAGCGTTCTCCAAAGAGTTCACCCAACATGCAACATCATCAACAACAACAAATGTACAATAGAAATCAAGTCTCCTCCTTTTCAGAGATGATGGTATCACCCGAAAGTTTCGCACCTATATCATTTCAAATTGAAACAAGTGAGAGTTTCAGTCAACGCGATGCAGTGTTACCTCCCAGTTCATCGTTCTTTGAGGAAGTTACCCCGCGAGAGGATACGCAGAATGTTCCCAATCATCAACATTACAGCTATCAAGAGGAAAGTAATGAGGAGGAGAGAAGCAGCACTGGTCCTCATTCTTCTTTGCAAGCTCCTGCTACACACTCCAACTCACTTCCTACTGTAATCGTCCTTCCCGTAGATGATGAAGATGAAGGAAATAGAAATGGTCCACCAACCTGCGTCGGTGTTCAAAATTCCGGTATCTCACATGTCAATGGATTATACGTTCTTGCCCCAAACAACCACCAAGATGACGAAGAAGAATCATCATCACAACCAAATCCCACTAACAATGCAGATGTCCCCCCACTCTACTTTAGAGACGCCGAACCCATCCTCCTATCCGACAAACGCTACTACGACATGTGCATCCTTCGAATCGACTGCCCCGACTCTCCAGAGTATGTCATTTGGTTCTTATCACGAGTGGATATTGATCCGGATTGTTTGGATGTCAAGTTTAGTGATTGTTATTATTATTGTCGGGTGTTGAGGAGTGTTGGTTTGTATGTTCCTCCGATGGATGGGTGGAGTGTTCCTGATGTGCAGCAGCAGGAGCAGCCTGGTGATGATGATGCTGTGGCGTTTTCGACTGTGGATGACGAGGCTTCTTTTGTGAATGATCAAGAGCGATTGCATTCTTCTATGAGTAGTGGGCTTGGAATTGTACCGAGATCTGCAGGGGTGACTACGTTTGAAACTGCAACAAGCAACATTTTGAGTCTATGGTAATCGACTAAACGTAGATGATGCGTAAATTAATAGTAGATTGTGTAATGGGACTACCCTGGGCATGAAAAGATAGGATTATCCAAATATTAGGACTTGAAAGCAGGATTTAGATTGATGCAACTTCGGATATAATTATGAATGTTAGGGTGACTGTCTATAGACAATAGAGGACAAGCCACCAGATTAATCTCGGTAAGATCAGTCATCGCCAGTCAAATCGACAAGGTCATATGTCTGCTGAACCGTCACCGTCTCTGCTCTACCATTTTCAGCCTTGATATTCCCTTGAGGAGGCACTCTGACTGTTGAGACTGATGTTTCAGTAGATCTCTTTCTCTTCCTCCTTGAATTCTCCCTTTTGACTTGCACAGAATCATCATCTGTATCTGAATCAGGTGGAGGTGGGAGAATCTTGTTATAGATGAGGCCTAACGCAGAGCAATAATTCAATGTGATAGTGTGTAGGTGCTCTCCTTTTCTACGATTGACAATCTTACTGGAAGCAGTCCGACCTTTCGGAGTGATATCAAGTGAGTGGGATCCACTCGTTGTGCTTTTGATACACTTCTTACCACCGAGGGTAGAATCGGCGGTCAATGATCTTGAAACGAAGTCACGAGGCTCTTCGTAATATTTCTCTCCCATCTTATGAATTTTCAATTCCACTTTTCCAGTGAGCATGTCTGGTGTAGTACCTACTTCCTGCCGTGTTTTGTTGAAATGAAGCGCCGTCATTGTTTGTTTGCCGCCAATCCTCTCCCATCTTCCGTAAGAAGTCTTGCCTGGGCTTTTAAAGTCCATGTGATATCCGAGATCAACCCCGTCAACAAAAATAAACGTCATCACGCCACCTTTGTCGAACTTCACAGAGACGAAGTAATCCATATCTGGCTCGACTTCCGCGTAGACCTGTCCATCTGGAGCAGTATGCTCCTTGAAGGCTTCTTTAGTGTCTGCCGCCACCAATTCTACAGTAAAATCTCCGACTTTCACCATGGTCTTCTACAACTAAGATGAAACGAAAAATAGAAAAAAAATGACATCTCTTGCTCTCGCGTTTCTGTGCTCATGAAAATCTAAGAATGACGAATGCGTAATTCCAACGCCAAACAAGATTCAGATTTTTTGGAATTTTCGAGAACCGCCATGCTATGGCCAAAAACTTCCGCCCCACGAGCAACTGCCCTTATCACACCATTAATGACAAACAACCATGGCCCCAGTAGAAGACGACACAACCTACGCCGACGAAACAGTCGACGACACCTACGCCAGCACCAACTACGGCAACAGCACAGTCACCAGCGGCAAGAAGGAAAATCCAATATTAAAAAAATGTTTTGTGTCATGTGAGAGTGATGCTTTGGGGAGTGTTCATCGGGCTTGGGCTGTGACTGTGCTTTTTATGGTGTTGTTTTTTATTGTGGCGATAATAGAGGGTGAGTTGTTTTGTTGATTGGTTTGGTGGTGTGTAGCTAGGATGTGATGTGCTGTGTTTGTAGTACATGAGATGTGTGCATTGATGTCATTGCATTTATTTGCGAACCGAAAATATCAAACCAATGCTCATTGTATCCTTCTTCTCTCAATATTACACTCTATATATAACCATCATGAAAATCAACAGCCAACCAAATCAGCGACGACGAAGAAGTATCCAACGCCCTCTGCATAGCCTCCTACTGGTCCGCCTTCCTCCACCTAACATTCGCCATCCTGGGCACCTTTGTCCTAAAACGATTCTCGACGGCATTTGCGGTGGGGTGCTTTTTGGGGGCGACGGTGGTGATATCGCAGCAGAATTTATTCATGTTTGCGGCGTTTATTAAGTATCAGCATGGGAGTGTGTTTGGGAATGTGATTTTTGCGGATTTGGCATTTGCGTTGTTTGGGCTTTTGACGTTTTTTTCGTTGATATTGGGGCATTTTAGGCATTATATCATTGTCAAGTAATGGTGGATGATGATTATGATGTGGTCTTTGGTGGGTAAAGAGGGGAGACAGAAAGGGGAGGTGTGAGTTGTGGTTGGACGGCCGGCATTGGCTGATTGTTTCAAACAATAATAATCCAACCAATCAACTCTGAGGGATGTTATAAATTCACAAACTAAAATGGAGAGTGAAGAGCTACAGGTGATGAAGGGAGGATAATATTGTAACTAGTCTAAATAGGGGGGATTGGGAATAGATGATGATTGCTTTGTGTTGTATCCTTCAACTGCAGAGAATAATGTTTTGCGGTGTGGAGAGATGCACAAGTTTATATGTAGTGTCAATTGAATATAGAAACATAAGTAGTAATACTTCAAAAGGCGTTAAAGAAGGCAACAAATAGCAAAACAAATGTGTTACTTCTATTAGAGCACATGATTTTGAAGTAACTTCTTTCTTCCTAGCAGAGCACTTCTTCTTAGCACATCATGGCAATCAATTCTCCATAACCCATGTGCTGTACAATATTCCACATTCTCACTCAACAAAGCCACCAACAACAGCCAAACTAATAAACTGAAAATACAACCCCCTCCTCGTATCCTGCTCCAACAAATCCGGATCCTTCCTATACTTCTTCACATGCGCCTTGTCAATCATCCCCTCCTTCTCCATCTCCTTCACCGCCCGTTCCTTGTCTTGAAATAGATACTCAATCAACTTCATATTATCTAGTACCTCCTTCATACCACCTAATACTTCCATTGGTGATAATTGTCGTAATTCCGATAAATGGTCACTATTCTCCTCTTTTAATTTAGTGACCATTGCCATGGTTTCCACATCTTTCATTGCCTCTTCGATAATGGCACTCATGTCAGCTGCATCTTTTTCAGAGAGAAAGCCACCGCCTTCTTGTTGTTGGGGTGTTCCGGTGGATGGATCGATTGTGGCTTCGTTGTTGGGATTGGAGATGGGTGTTCCTTTTTTGATGCCGAATTGGGCGTGGGTGGGGAGGAGGAGGAAGGAGAGTATTGTGGTGAGGAGGAAGATTGATCGGAGTGACCTCATGGTGTTGGTGATGATGGGTGGTTGATGCAATTGAGGAGTAGTAGTTTAGTATTAGTGGAGGATGGATCGAGCGGCTGTGTTTATGATAGCAATACTGCTCTGTCGCTGGTATGCGGTGAACAAGACAGCAATCAAGTCAAGGAGGTGGAAGTGAAGCTAAGAGAAGCAATCAATGAGTGGAAGTGACAGTTTGCGCACTTTTATATACCAATTCCTACATTAGACCACGCACGAGATTTGATTGTGCTCATAAAATCTCTTCAACCCAAACCATGGCCGACACATCCCCCCACCCACGCGACGCAGTAATAGTCCAAGCAATCCGCACCCCCCTCTGCCGCGCCCGCAAAGGAGGTCTCGCCCAGCACCCTCCAGCCACCCTCCTCTCCACAGTCCTCTCCGGAGTACTCCTCAAAGATCCAACTCAACCCAACAGCGATGATAATTTCCTCCTATCACCCTCCGCCATCCAAGACATCTGCATAGGCAATGTCCTCTCCCCACCCACCTCCGCAGTCTCCTTCCGCATGGCCGCCCTCTCCGCCAACATTCCCCACACTACCTCCCTATCCACCACCAATCGTCAATGCTCCTCGGGACTACAAGCCGTTGCCAACATTGCCCATGCAATCCGCTGTGGATCCATCAATGTTGGGATAGGAGCCGGAGTCGAAAGTATGAGTGCCAACCCTATGCATGAACTATATGAAAAGTTCCCCCCAGAGGTAGATTGGGATACGATGCAAAATTGTGAAAATAGTCAAGAGGTCATGGATTGTCTAATTCCCATGGGGGTGACTTCGGAAAATGTTGCGAAGAAGTATCAGTTGGATCGAGTGACATTGGATACATTCGCGGCGAAATCACATGAAAAGGCGGCAAAAGCACGTGCATTGGGTAAATTCAAATCAGAGATTATACCAGTGGGAGACATTTCCGAAGATGATGGCATTCGTCCATCCACTACAGTCGACAAACTTGCCAGATTGCGCCCCGTATTCGACAAACAGAATGGAACCACTACCGCTGGAAACTCGAGTCAATTGACCGATGGAGCCGCAGCCATTCTCCTAATGAGTCGAGAGGAGGCGAACAAACGCAACATTCCCATATTGGCAGTGTGGAAATCATTTCGCGGTGGAGGGTGTCCCACCTAAGATTATGGGTGTGGGTCCTGTGTATGCTATACCATCG
Source organism: Skeletonema costatum (assembly GCA_018806925.1). NCBI lineage: Eukaryota > Bacillariophyta > Thalassiosirophyceae > Thalassiosirales > Thalassiosiraceae > Skeletonema > Skeletonema costatum. Next base: position 27,097 of record JAHBBA010000970.1, on the reverse strand, counting down.
GCGTTACAAAAGGCTTGTATTGGTGTGGACGATGTGGATGTTTATGAAATCAATGAGGCATTCGCCTCTCAGGCGTATTATTCTATTGAAACATTAAAATTGGATCATGCCAAGGTGAATCCGAATGGGGGTGGGATTGCCCTTGGGCATCCGCTGGGTTGTACCGGTGCTAGGATGATTGTAACATTGGTGAATGAGATGAGGAGGGAAAGGAAGAGGCTGGGTGTTGTGAGTATGTGTATTGGGACTGGGATGGGGGCTGCGGCTGTTTTGGAGGTGGAGGATGTGAGATCTGCTCTTTAGATGATGATGATGGTTCATTACTGATACTGATGGAGTAGTTAATGTGGCTTACTAAAGTCACTTCTAGCAATATGAATGACTTGGCTTTGTTTTTGTGCACGTTGACGTTGATTGTAGCAGCCACTATCATCTATCATTTAAGGCTTTACCATTGTCACTATCATCTCGTATTCTCTTTCTCAACAAGTAATGCGGCTTAACCTCCGTCCTCCTCCGCCTCAATATCGATTGTATTTCTCATCAAAGCACTTCCCCCTACCTCACCATCCAAGCCTTCCACCGTGTGAGGTTTTGGATTAAATTTATATAGCACCCTAACCACCCATAAAGGGCCATACATCGAGCAATGCACCGGCCTTGACGGCGCTTGGCACGATATGGTGCTGGCGGCCAGCCTAAATTGGACCTCATCAGGTCACAAAGAGGCTGTAGTATTACCACTGTAGCTGTAGGCAAGTAGAAGTAGTGTTGGTTCATTGTCAAAAGAGCATAAAAGCATTGCTGATCTCATAATAGATAAAGTAATAATTCCGACTCTTCATTATTATGTAAAGAATCAAACCAAGATCGATAACTAAGTAACTAAGCACAAATAGGCCTAGGCCCACTAGCCAAGATTTCCTGGCTCTTTTCCTCTGTCAAGACTTTGGTCTCTGTTTTACTGTTGCCTCCTCTACCCCTATTCTCCACTTGACGCCAATTTTCCCCATACTGTGACGTGAGGATCTTATCAGAATCGCAGGGGATGTAAATAGTAGTAAAGTAAAATGGTACTTCCATGAAACAGTGTAAGTTGGTGTCAAGGAAGCTGCCTACTTGAGTTTCGTCTCCCACTTTGAACTGAAATTGATGGTGTGGTGTAGAAAAAGCAAAGAAATATGTTTTTGTGAGAGATTTTGTAGTCTGTTCATATTAGTATCATCCTGCCAGTCTTGATCTTGATTCAGATTGCAAACAAAAGCACTATGACATAAATCTCCACCAACTCCAACAAAGCACTACTTACATTGCTTGGGCTGATCCTTTCGTCAGTATCAACAAGACGGTAATCACCTCCCTGCTCGTTGTACCGCAAAGAATCCTTTGTTTGAGTTGCATGATTGACGCCAGCCATGTTAGCTCGAGGGTAAAAGTACCCAGCAGTGTCATGGTATGGATACACAGCGTAGGCAGTCATCGCAAACCCCCTTCGGCTAATCTCAACTCTGTGGAATGGATAACGTTCCTGTGTCCCTGGCACAATCCCTTTCCAATTAACCCAACTATTTTGAGTGGGGTTCAACTTGATGTCAAAGTCTCCTACATTTCCTTTCGTTGACTCTCCATTAATCTTTAACCCTCCCTGCCCATCCAATCGAAGCAAATCCTCGTAAACCACCGCCATATCAGCGTCCACTTTTTCATTGGGAAGGAAGCCACCATGACGAACGATGCCCAATAGAAAACCATTCCTGGGAAGAATCGAATATTGTGCTTCAAATAAAGATCCTGAATGAACTGGCTCGTGTTAATAATATGTTGCGCCTGAACGCAATTACGCCTCTTTTCGGTGACATAACGGAATGGAAATGTAGCTGCAGCTGCAGGTCCGGGCGCTCCTTCTTCGGCTGACCGTAGCTGAACTGTTTTGGGGTCGAGTGAGGCCGCGGACGAGAGACTGGAGACTGGAGGTGGAGCTCTTTTCAGAGGTGTAGAGAGGGTGGATATCAAAAGCGTGCCTATGGCAGCTGCAGATGCGATTGTCAGAATGCTAACCTTCATTGTTGATGTTTGTTGAGCTTGCCTTGGCCTGTTGAGCACGTGGTTGGATGGACTGCACTGCCGTGCTAGCTGCTGATGACCCTTCCCTATGACCAGACTATGACCCCGATAGTGATTCAGAGGCTTCACCGCGCCAATCGTAAGAGATTTAAAGGGCAACACCAGTTTGTCACACTGGTAACTGTGGCAATTCACTCCTGGTAGAGGGTCGCCTATGAGGACTAGGTGTACCAGGTTACTAATTCGATAGGAATCAACGTATTAGAGATATGTACCATGAAAAAGGCGAAGAGAGGACGGGATGCATTGCATGAGTTGCATACGAAGATCTCACCAACAATTCCCCGAAATCAACCTACACATAAATTCCAGAAGGCAGGAGCGAGGTACAATAGCTAGACTGATAGTAAAGCATGTCGTCAACTCTCCTTTGCCAATCCACTGGGCATGTGAGCAAGGGCAGAGTTTTGAAGTGATTCATGCTCTCATAAAGGAGTATCCAGATGGTCTTGAAGAACTGGATGGTGATGGACGTTTGCCAATCCGCTACGCACTCATGAAACAAGCTCGTGATTCACCAAGCTTGTCCCGTACAGTACTCAATATGGATCATCTGGGTATTGAGATATGTCAAGTCATAACAGGAATGACGCCAAAGTGTCAGGTCATTAAGAAAGTTTGCACTTGATGCCAAGATTCCAGTGTTCTCCTTCGTTCTCTGCTAGAATTACCGGGCAAGAATCGGGTATTGCCGACGCCATGATTCCAGCAGGTGCACTCTTACAATTGATGTTTCCACGTCATAATATTGTTTAGAGTTAGTGTGGTTGATACAATACCATCTCGCATATGAAATTGTCTGAGCTGCCTGAGCGGTTTAGAGTGAACGTGAAAAAAGAACAGGAACACGAACGAGAATGAGAGAACGAGAGAACAAGGCCCCTATATCACAGAAGGGACAAATCATTTCTCTATCTGATGAGGTCTCTTCAAGTTCGAAGTTGCGTCTACGTACTCCGTGTGTGATGTTAGCAAGGTAGATCAGTGAAAGCGTTGGTTGATCAAGCTCGTGCGTGAGCAGATGCAAGTGATGACAATAGGTTCTTTATGCATGCCTTGGATGCACAGTAGGAAACTTTGTATCTCGAGGCGCTTTCTATTTCTAGTGCAATGAAAAGTGGAGATACTCTCTGCATGGAATGTCGTTGTTCCCTTAATGAAGCTTTTGACAATGAGCATGGAAAAGGTCATTATGTTGATCTTCTCAAGAGCTTGAATTTCACTATCAAGCTATGAAATAACTGGACTGGGAGTGCCAAAATGTAAATCAGAGGACCCTTTTGTCAGCCGTATCATTTGTGAGCGTAACTAGTCAGACGTAAGCGTCTCGTCAACATGAACAGATCGGCCGCAGATGCTTTGTTGCACATCAGTATTAGGGTCCTCTTGGTCTATCGTACCAAGTGGGACAATTTTATTTGTCAATAATAATCAGCAAATAAAAGCGCCTTATCATTAATTATTCCATGTTGCGTTACGGATCAAACAACGATCAATTATTGTACACCATGATGATGATGGTTCATTACTGATGGAGTAGTTAATGTGGCTTTCTTGAAGTCACTTTTAGAAATGTAAATGCCTTAACTTTGCCATCGTACACGTTGTTTGCAGCAGCCACCATCATCTATCATTTGGGTCACAACCGTCATCATCATCTCGTATTCTCTTTCTCAACAAGTAATGTGGCTTAATCTCCGCCCTCCTCCGCCTCAATATCGTTGTATTTCTCTTCAAAACACCTCCCTCACCATCCAAAGATTCCACATAACCTCCCATTTCAAACAAGGATAGAGCAGGCGTATTGTTGGGTTCAACATCGACACATATAAACTCTTCCTTCCATATATCTCTTGCCACCTCTTCACATTTGTTAAGTAGTTTCGTGCCAATCCCCTCCTTTTGATGTGCGGGCGAAACACAGATGACTCCTATTAATGGACTTGGAGACATTACTTCTTTAGAAATTTTGTTGATTTCATCATCATAAGCAGTAGTAGATGTGTTATTAGCGTCAACAGGACAAAGTGACATGCCCATTTCAACCATGCCAACAACACCATTGCTTCTTCCCAAAGAAGATGAAGACACATCATCACTATCCATGTCAATCTGTTTGGCAACAAGCAAACAATACTTCTTCCCCCTCATCTTCCTTGCGAGGGATACATATCTCTTGTACGTAAATTCTTCCGTTAATGACTTTTCATATAGATCCCATTGTAACCTTTCCATCATTGGAACTTCATCGTCTTGTTGGCAGCTTTGTGGAGCATCAAATGATGAAACGAGGAGTGATGCCAATTGACGATAATCATCGGCTGACGACGGTGGTGATATTGATATTGTTGTTGTTGATGATGCTGAGAATGAACTTGCTGTATGATGTATTGGATTTATTATGATTGATAGGATAGTCGTGTAGGAAACCAGAATGAGGAGACTCTTCATTTTTGATGTGTGCAAGTGAATAACTTGTGTGCTGAAGACAGGCAGTGCGCAAGTCAGCTGATGTGTATTGTGAGTATATATATATATAGTAGGCAAAAGAAGAAGATCACCGACCCATCAGTTTCCTCCTACTGATGATGAAGGTAGGTATGCAGTGGAGGCAAAGAACAACAGCTCGAATAGCGAATAGCTTGCTGACTCTTCTCTTTGCTTTGCTCCTTGCACTCAGAGTAAGAGACACCTATCTGATTTGTGGCGGGAGAAGCGACAGTACAGCCAACCTCAACAAGATCCCTCTTATCTTCCGTCCACAATGATGTCAAAAATGCATGCAATAGTAGGGAGCGTCAACGAATCATTCCATCCAAAAGTCCACCTCGAGTGCAGCCCAGAACTATTCGATAAACAAGATGGTGAAAATCGGAGCTTTTAATATAGAGTTGGTGGCGGCCGACACTAAAGAGGTGTTCAAGGAGCATATCGCTCCAGATGGGCAGGTCTACGCGGAAGTGGAGCCCGGTGTGGACTACTTCATCTCTACCCGAACAGATGTTGGTAGAGTCAGGTTTGAATACTCAGTTGATGGGGTGAATCTCGGATATGGGCATAATTTTGGACGACCAAGTATCAGTAGGTACGCGGGCAGCTATTTAAGCATAGATGGCAAACAAACTATGACTGCGCTTCATTTCAACAAAACACGTGAGGCACAAGACGTGACACCAGACAGGCTCACTGGGAAAATTAAAGCGAGAGTTTATACATTTGGGGAGGAAATTAAGGCGGAGGAAAAGAACTTTGTTACTGCGTCACTGACTGCTGACTCCACCCTACTAGGCGGAAAGAAGTGCATCAAAAGCACAACAAGTGGATCTTACTCGTTTGAACTTGGATCACGAAAAAAATCCAAGGACAATATGGTCACTCGGTACAAAAGAGGGACGCATATTTGCACCCTCACTTTGAATTATTGTTCGGCGCTTGGTCTGATCTACAATAGGATACTCCCCCCTCCACCCGCCTTACAAGAAAGCGGTCCGTCTGCTGCAATTGGGGGGCGGAAGAAGAGAAAGAGGTCGACCACATCTTCACACATCGCAGTAGCTGCAGTGTCGCCTGAAGTGGTGAATAATTCTGCAGTCAATATTGAAAGTATAGGTCAGGAGAGGGTGACAGTTCAGTTGACCTATGACTTTGTAGATTTGACTGGCGATGACTGATCTTGCCGGGGCAGCTTTTTGTTCTGCGGGGCAACTAATTTGTTCTATTTGTAAAATCGCATCCATTCAACAAAGAGGCAGAGTTCAAGACTCATTCTTATTACTTAGATTACCCATCAAACTCTTTCTAAAGCCATGCATATCGTCAAGAGAGATGATCAGCAATACTTGACGAGAGTGGATTTCCCCGCAGTAGTTCCATGAAAAGATGCAAGGGCATCTTACCTTTTCGTAGTATGTGACGGCGTAGCAGTTCCTTGGCCACGATGTGAGGTAGGCATCCGGTGTGGTCGGTAATCCTCTAAAGACCCCAACTAATAGCCCAAACAAACCTCCTGATACGGCAAATATTATGAACAGAATGAGATTATCAGTAGAGCTGACGTCTTCGACACGTCGAATGAGGAGTGTGAACATTACGACAATCGGTGTCAAACAAAATCCGACAATGAATTGTTGTAGAAGACCTTTTCTCCTCACAGCTCGCCCAAACTCCTTTCGATCATCGATGCGAAATGCAAATAACCATCCAACGCACAGCCAAAATTTGGCAAATAGGGATGGCCCAAACACTTCTCTCAACAAAGCTAAAGAGCCCAGAATCGGGCTGAGCACGTCTATTTCAGGTCCCAGCTCAAGCGATTGAATAGTGAGAGAGCCCAAAGCAAGAGGCAGTCCTCCCATGACATAACAGGAGGAGACGATCCAACCAAACAATCGCCTCTTTGCTTGCAGCTCTGTAATCTCGCACACAGGAACAACAACACCCGTATCAATACGCATATATCGCCTGTCTGGGTGAAGATCCACTTCCACTTCCAACGCCTTGCGATTCCGAGGATTCTCGACAAAAAATACTTTCGTAAGGAGCATGCCAACCACTCGTGCGTCTAAACAAAAAGCAACAAAGCTAGAAATGTAGAAAGAAACGTCATCTGTCCTACACAATGGATCCTCGCTATTCTCACGACGCATGCAGTGAAATATCATTGAAGCACTTAATAGCCGGTATATTGTGAGAAGCATTATGCCACAAAGCAAAAAGGTCACAGAGTACTGCCAAGATAAACTTGAAATGGCCGAGAACTTCTTGCGAGGAAAAAGTGCTGTGCCTTCTTCCCCAGAGTCATCATTGGTTGAATGTATGTGATTTGACTTCACGATGCGAGTAAACCTTGAAGAAACGAGTCGATACAAAACCTTACCAACGGCAGCGAGGACAGTGAATAAAATCAATAGCTCGAGTGTCTTCAATCGACCATTTGACTTTGCTGTTGAGATGCTCTCACATATATCACTGTCGAACGATATCCTCTTCTTATCAAAGAAGCTACATTGATTAGTGTCAAGACAGCATTGAGCCAATTTGACATCTTCACTCTGCTTGAGACCAAGCTGTTTGTATTCCTCTGAATCTTGCCACAGAGGAGTCAATCTCGACAGTACTCTAAAGTCATCGATAGCCCAATGATCCCTCATTTCATCAAACTTTGGTTGTCGGATACGAAATTGGGTAGAGTTGGTTCTGGCGTCAGATGGGATGATTTCCGAAATGAATTGAAATGCCTCACCACGGTATTTCCAAGCTGGATAGGTGCCAATCGTCGTCCAGGCATTATTTGTATTGTACTCCAGTATCACGTCACCTTCAAACGCAGCCTGGCATTCCGAGTTTAGATCATTTTGGATCAATGGCCCTAACTTCAAGTGGAATTCGACCGTGCCACCGGATTCAACATTCAATCCCTGTGTGGTAGCATGTCGTCTCTGTCTACCTCCAAATACAAGCGCATTCTTGTTATCTGGTGGACTAAACGCACCATGACTTCCACGCTCGGATGGATTGCGTTTGACTCCACATGCATCTGAGTACTTTCCATTGATTATTTCCTGCCATGGAGCTGACGCTTCTTTCAAAGGGAACTCAAAGTCATCGTCAAATACATATACCCCAGCATTATCGTTTGAATAGAGAAGCAATGGCTTGGAAGATGAGACACTTGCAGATCGCGAATGCTCTTCTCTGGGGGATGAGATGCAAAGATCGTACCCGATGGAGTGATTGCTCCAAATGTAGGCTTCCCAATCATATACACAAGCAGAGGCAATGACTTGATGGGAGGATGTAGACCTGTCGCAATCATTGTATGGCTGAGTGGCTGGAAGAAACGCACCAGATTCTTCATGCTCATTGTGCTCTATGCAAACAGCAAGATTGCAAGTAGGCAGCCAACCTCGGCATTGATTTGCCGATATTGTTACTGGAAAGGTGGATGCGTTCCAACAGAGCAGAGCTACCGCAGTGATTGCAATGATGACAATCAGGACACTGACTAGCCATGAAACTCCCACAGCCACTCTTCCTGGATCTTCTTTATTCAAAGCCGCTGCTAGTCCTGTCAATGGTGTGTCCTTGTTACATTTAGGGCATCGTCCTGATTGAAAGTAGCATTGATGGCAATAATAACTCTTGCAGCATGTCCTAAAGAAGCCTCTTTCTAGACACATTCGACATTCAATCTCTGATGAAAATGAAGAAGACGATGATGAATCACCATTCGCTCCCTTATCGTCTTGCCGTGGCTGTTTCATCTCTGCAACGTGGTCAAGAATAGTATTGGTTATATTGTGTTGAATATCCTTCACATTGCGTCGGAAATCAGACTCTTCATCCAACATTGCTGTAGCGGGGAACTCGTGACGATAGCAGGCGTCACATAGGAAGCAGCCATCGTTGATGAGGAGACGAAATTTTCCTTGACGGTTTCGATGTTCCGGACAACGTTGGCATTTCGTGAGGGTTTTCTCGACATCTTCAGCAGGTTCAACGGGAATAGCCTTGATCTTGTCTCTCCACTTGCGTTTCCTTCGTTTTTGGTGATGTGGTTTGGGTTGAGGAGGAGGCATTGCTCAGAGTTCAGTTGTGGGCGTCAATCATCAGATCGCAGTGGGCATTGTTCTACTTCTTTGAGCGCGGTTGTTACTTTACAAGAGTGTGGCGATTGACCCTGTATTGCTCGTCATTAAACAAAGACGTTGTTCAGAGAGTATCACCAAAGGTGAAGGTCTTCAGGAAGGCCTTTAGGAAGAAAAGAAGGAGGTGAAGATTTTGGTATTTTTAAAATGTTCATTTTTTTCTCATACTCTGTGGAAACTGTTGAAAATGCCGTGATAGCAATTGTAGAGCCTATTCTACACCGACCGACGCTGTCCCTTCTCTACGCCGAGGCACTAGCCGCTGTTCCAATCATCTCACAAAGGCTCGGGCCGCCGACAGCCTGTCTTCATCTTCTTCATTAAAGGCTTGCGCTAAATCTGCCAACGCCGCGCATTGAATTCTTCAATATTTCATCACTTCTAATCGAGCAGCTGCTTCCACTACACAGTAGTCATTATTGTAATCATCCACACAACTGCATCGTGACGTAGACGGACGGGTGTCATTGAATTCTGCAAATTTTGCAAGCCGATCGCACTCAATATGGCAACTAATCAACCAAGCGCTGAGAAGATATCCTTGGAGACTATCAATCAATGCAGCGACATAGTTAATAAGTCCCCCAACCTCACGAAAGTGGCAAGGGAGAAATTGATTGGGATGCATCGATTCAGCAAAGCCGCCGCCGCACTGAATCCCAACAACGCCACTACAATATGCTCGATATTACATCTAAGCAATGCTGGAGCAAAGTTATTGAATAGTGGTGTAAGAACGAATCCACCGCCGACCCCATTCGCCTGCCTCTCGCTGGCAATGGGGTCGGCCGGCCTTAAAGAATCAGATGCCTGCACATTGACCTTGCTGCTCGTCTTTCAGCTGGGTGTCATTGAATTCTGCAAATTTTGCAAGCCGATCGACCTTCGTGCCGTCTACCGATGTTATTACTGCAATGCAAGCTACAACATCCCAAATTACTATTTACCACTCTATAGTTCTCCTGCATCCTCGTCCACGATCGCGTCTAACTCAGTAGGTTGTACAAATTTCAACTGAAGCACTTCTTTAACCCATTCGGCTGTCATCTTGTGAGAATATAATAACCTCTCCTTACTCTTTATATTTCCGCTGCGGCCAGGCAATTGGCGGAAATATTTCTGGACGATCTCGTGCTTCCAATACCTCAAAAGGATTTGTCCAGCTTTTGTTTCTGCATTCACTGCAGCCTTCATCAACACAACCAATGTGTCAAAAGCGATGGAATATTGCACGTCACTGCCCAATGATTTATTCCGATATTTTTCACTCCCTGATAATGACGCTAGTGTCCTTTTTGATAGCTCAATGTATTCAGCCGCCATTTCGTTCGTGTATGTAGATTGGAAATGCCTCTCCTCAGCGTTGAAGTCCTTTCCACTCCTTTCTGTCGTGATGTCAAATTCTGCGATGAGTTTGAATAGTTCCTTCTTCTCCCTCCCAGCTTTACAACCTTCCGTTACCAATCTTTCTAGGAGTTCCTTCCTCGCCAAACTGTATTCTCGCCAAGCAATATTCCTGCACTCCTTATAATAGACGTGCAGCATGTGTTCGAATGTTGTACCATTGACAGTGATCGGAATTTTTTCTGCTGCAGCTTTACACTTGTTTGGAATGAAAGTGGCTCCCTTGTAGCAATTGATCCATATCACACCAAACTTCAACATCACTCCTTTCTCTTCTTCCCGGAACGCTACTACTTTATTATACTTGTCACGAAACTTTGGATCAAAGTCCAATGCTTCACTTATTGATGGTTCAATCTGGGTGTAAAATTTGACTGACGTGTCCTCCCCATCTGTAGTGCCTTGGAGTGTGACAGAGTTGTTGTAATCAGCTGCATTCGTTTTGCATGTGTCACAGATGCATTTGTCGCTTCCCTCATGCAACTTGGTATTGCATCTAATAATAGTAGCATTCTGGCGTATGACTGTATCATCAAATGCCCCCACCTTTCTATTTCTAGGCTTAATAAATGGCCGAGTCGCAGTCTTCTCCTTCTGCGTTGTCTGCTTCTGCTTTTGCGTCGGCGGCGGCTGCTTCTTCTTCTGCGTTGTCTGCTTCTTCTTCTGCGTTGTCTGCTTCTTCTTCTGCGTTGATGGAGCATCAAGCTCGGCTTCCTCGATAGAATAATCAGAGTCGTCGTCCTCCTCATCACCCTCCTTGGAGTCCTCGTCCTCAACCAAATCATCGCTCTCTTCAAGAAGAACATACCCTTCAGTAGCAAGATCTACTAGCTCTTCTTCTTCATCGACATCATATCGGATTAGATGCTTTCCGGCATTATAGGAAAGAACAGTCCCGGTGTAACTCTCATCATCGTCCTTGCGCACCAAGACTTTGTCTCCTTCATCCAACACGGTATGATCATAACAAAAATCCAACCCAAACTCAGATGAATCATCATCCTCGTCTGGAAGATGGGGGTCTGGAAGACAGTACCCAGTATCAGCAAGATTTTCGTGGTATTCAACACCATCATCATAACGGATTAGATGCACTCTATCAATGTCATCGTAGTCGAGAACAGTCCCGATGTAACTCTCCCCCATATCATTCCATTTCACCCTGACCCTGTCTCCTTCATCCAACACAGTATGATCATGGCGCCAACACTCGACTTCCTCCTCCTCCTCCGGCGATGATACCGGAAGATACACTCGTTCCACCGTCACACAGTCTTGACAAATGACTCCAAACAGTGAGTATTCTCCAAATTGATTTGAACCATTGCCTGAGAGGTTGTAATTCCCTTCACCTTCAGTATTTTTCTCCAATGTAAACTCGAGAACCCATTCCATTATCTCAGTTTTATTACCATCATCGTCCAATTCAAATTTGCCCTCACAAATATATTTGCCATCGTAGTCGGCTAACTTCCACACCCACTTACATTCTCCATCACATCCCATGGTATCCGCCCAGGTACCTTTCATCTCACCGTCGTGATAGGTCCCTTGTAGAAATACACGGGCCGTGTTAGGTACCGCCAAGTGTGGACTGATGCCAATGACATGGGGAGTCGGCGGCTGTGCTTTGATGACAACTGTCGTTGTTGCAATGCGTCTTTTGCAGAGGAGGAAGCGGAAAGGTGTTGCAGCCCTGATAACAGCGGTAGTAGCTCGTGATAAAGCGGTACCGGCACGGGATGCTGCAGATGAAATACTAGCAGCAGTAGTGGATAGCCGTGATGAAGGACGATCCTCAACAAAAGCATCGTCCATGGGATGTGAGATACCACTTCCTGGACGAAGTTTCTTGGCGGCGGTGGAGCGTGAGTCAGCGGAGGCGGGTAGCGGTGTTTCCCCCCCCTTGATTGAAGACGAGGTGGGAGAAGGAAGAGGTGCTACCCAGCCCGTTCCCTTCATGTTAACCTCCACTCCACGGTCTCGGCGCCTAAATAATCACCATAGTCGTCATCAATAAGACGATCGTGTTGTTCATTTAATTGATTCAATGAATCATTTCCCTCCTTTTTGACATACAGTTCCTGCTGTTGCTGTTGTTCCTGCTGATAGGTCGCTTTCGACTCTGCAAGTGCTCTGCGGAGTGATGACATCCTTTATTAGTGTTATGAATATGTAGTAGTTCAATTTGTACCGTTGAAATGAGCGTAAAATTCTGATGAAGACACTATGTTATTGTTTGATTATAGCCACAACTGCACTCAATATGGCAACTAATCAACCAAGCGCTGAGAAGATATCCTTGGAGACTATCAATCAATGCAGCGAAATAGTTAATAAGTCCCCCAACCTCACGAAAGTGGCAAGGGAGAAATTGATTGGGATGCATCGATTCAGCAAAGCCGCCGCCGCACTGAATCCCAACGAAGAAAAATTGATAGCCAAGATTGTGGCTGCAGCAGATATGCTGAAGCGTGTAACTATGAACAAGTCGGCTCTCTCAAGAAGGAAGATCAATCCGAATTCAATTCCCTTGCAACATTTGCCTTCAACGTGCAAGTAATTGAGGCAACCACCCGCCAACCTGCTGCAGTAATTGCTGTTGGAGCTCAGGCAAAGAAGACGTTTAGGGAGAAAGGAGAAAAGCCATTTGTTACAAGTCTCATCCGCTATTATGAATGGATATACCATCCAGAATCCATGAAAAGAGTGCGCGTGACCGACCTCATCCGTCTTAGTCTTAGGAGATCTGATGGCGTAATGGCAAAATTTCTGTCGTACTTGATTGGGCGATCGGTGGTATACTACTACGCAGAGTTTCGGTGTAACAACAAGTTCACAGAAGCAGAGCGGGAAGCAATAAATGGGCTGATTGGTCAAGTCGGGAAACAATGTGCAAAAAAATTGAGAGCTGAACCAAGAGATTTGGCTGAACGGCCCCCTCCACCCAACCCCAACGCCCCATCGTGGCCCTTCAAAAAGCAGGCTGGCACTTGGTGTTGGTGTTGGTGTTGGTGTTGGCAATGGAGCATAAGCATAGCTAGCGATGATAAAGTAGATAGTACCACCGCAAGCACCTAACAATCTCTCTCCCGCACCTTGAGAATTGAGACATAAAGAGATGTCAAAAATCTAGTGTACATCGTTCTGGGTGCTTTTATTTATCTCTAATATTCAGTAAACACTAGTTATGCCACCCTCCACATAGCCGCCCCGCCCGGCCGCGTCCATCATTGCATATCTACATACCATGTTGCAGATCTATCGACTAGCAACAGCAAATCGATTGCATGTCAAGAAAAGATGATCTATTTCAGGTGTTAGAGGTGAACTATTAGTGGTCAAGCCGCCTCTTTAGAAAAAAGAACACAGCGCTGAAATTCAATATGAAATCAAAGGGAACGGTCCTAATCATGTTCTACTCTTATGTCCAGGGGGAATGTGGTCAAGTAGAAACATTTGGAACATTTCGCCGTACAATCCATGTACGGATGTTTCGTTGGCAGCGGATTTTACACTGATTGGCATGGATCAGCGCATGTCGCGGCATGGAACGTTGTTAGATGATCATGATATTGGATGGGGAACATTCCGTGATGATCAAATAGATCTAACGTGGAAAAATGTCACATACTTGGCTCTTGTATCGTCCGTCATATGCACTAGCACTACTACGAGACTATCCTGATCGATTCGAAAGGGCCGTCCTTATGCAGCTCTTTGGGTTACACGAGCACACTACCGAAATAGACGAATGGAAGGGACTGAATACCTCTGGGGTTGATCACTGGTTTGATAAATGGGCAGATGATATGGTGAAATCGAATAGGGCATCACAAGAGGGAGTGGAGAAGTTGAAGAGAAACATGTTTGGCCCTGTCAAAATCTTTATTTTTAGCTGCACACGAAAAGATGTCACAGCCGTGAAACACCCTCTTTTGGTGCTGGCAGGTGTAGACATCTATCATCCTTCAGGAACAGCACGTGAAATTGCTCGCTTGGCACCCAACGCAAGGCTCATTGAAGGTTGGAGAAATACGGGTCCTAAAGCGCTCGAAGAGATGCAGTTGAAGCTATCAAGTCTCACTTGTTGTGCATGAGGCATTAAATACAGATAAGTTTATAAAACAGGAGATATGAACTGTAAATTATTCTATAATTATGTAAGCCGAGAAGCAAACGGAATCAGGGCACTTAGCTCCATCCAGGTGCCCCTCGCCTGGTGTGGCTTCTGTCCACCTTCCAGCCCACTCGATGCTGGTGCCTCTATTTGGTTGAGTCATGATGAGGCGAATCATATTAGTCATGGTTATGTTTATGTGCTCTGTAGCAGTGCGAAATCCCTCTACATATCTCTATAAGACGTAATTGATCACTCCTGTGCCTGATTTCGAGGAGATACTTGCGATTGTTAGGTGTTGAAAGTGAGGTGAGTGGTGAGTGACAACCCAGGCCCAGCCGGGTTAACGCTTTGTAATGTACCCGATGCGATGGCTACATCTGGCTAATTGTTTTGCTGCCAGCAGAACTCAGCGTGTAGTTGTCCGATTTTAATGCTTCAAAGAGCACAAATAATCTTAATAGGGTAGTAGTAGAGTCTCCGCTCGATATTTAGCCATGGTTCCATGGGCAGCACTCGATATAATGCATAATAGTGCTCGTCGGATATGCCGGCCAAGCCGATTTCACTGCCAAAAAGGGGGTGGCTATGTATGGTTGGTACGTAGGAAACATTCTAAAGGTACATTTCGTACCATAGTAGGTAGTTATTCGAAATCTACATGAAATTTGTAGTTCATTGGTGTTTTGACCTAAGTTATAGCTGTTGGCATGATTGAACACTCCTCCTCCAAAGTTGTGAACTTGTTAATTCCATGTGAATATGCCAATATCGCCGATTTTGGCTAGATAGGGAACCGATTAGGCTGAGGCCAATATAGTGAGTATAAACTATAGATTGATTATTTCCTGGATAATAAAAACATGCTGAATCGATATCTATTGCGAGCGAGCGTTGAATAGGACTATATTTAAAGCTAAACGTGTTGCCAATACAGTGAGTATTGAGCTGAGCCATTTTGTGCGTGTTTTGTACGTAAGATTTTTTTTGCCCGGTTCGCAGTACCCAGCGCAGCGCGCGCCTTGTACTACGGTTCTATGACTATGACCTACCTGGCTAGTTTGAGTACCAGACGCGACAAAAAGTCTAAAAGAGGGCTGCAGGTCTGCCCCCCCTAATTTATTTCGGTTTTCCTTCCAAATTTGGGGGCGTGCCCTCAATATCTTCGTGAAGGCTAGCAAGCAAAGAAGTGCTGTGCATAATGACCCCCTAGTTAAGTCATGTTGCGACATCAAAAAGCAGTTTCAAAACTGCACACGGCCCGGCCAACGCGCCCGCGCGCGACATTTTGGACGATTCGATTTTGTACGTACGCTACTAGTTAAATCTAACACATGTTACTGAAAAAATAAAGGACCTCAGCTTATAAAACGTTTTGCAGTCGACTTCTTCATACTATGGAGAGTTAGGGTCCGGAACGTTTTATAAGATGAGGTCCATATTTGCGATAATAACAGCGTACAAAGTTTCTAGCGATAGATATTCTGGCTCCTTTTTGCAAAAAAAATGTGGCGATAACCTCGGTGCGACTTTAGAGTACTTACTTTCTACGTAGGAATTGTCCAACCGCTTTCTCGTAAAAAACTCCAAAATGTTAGGCTGGCCGGGCCGTGTGCATACCGGTTACACTGAGTTCGCACTCATCCCACAATGTGATTAATACACAAAACAAAACAAAACACACAAAACGCAACACAACACAGAAACACTAATGCACAACAACGAAAAACTATGAAGATGAACATCTTTAACTTTTCCCTCGCCCTCGTCATTGCCACCACATCCGCGTCTGCGTCTGCGTCTCCCTATCGCCAGAAGCAGAAGGCAGTGCAAAATCGTCATAATCTTTACCTCCGTGGCAGCGGTAATCTCATGACACGTGAGCTCGATGTCGAGGAGTGTACCGACGACGCAGATAGATCAGGTATCTGCACTTCAATAGAGGGAAATAGTAGCTACGTAGCACCTACAGGCAACAATGGCGTCATAGACATCGATGGAAACGACACTGAGTGGGATAAATCCAGATGTGGCGTCCCTATGTACGAAGCCGGAGATCCAGGGAAAAAACAATGCAATCCAGCACTCACAAGCATGGCTTGACTGGAATTGTGCGACCAACACTCTATGCATTCTTATCAAAACATTGAATGATGAAGAGTATGTAATAGTAAATGACACCGAACAATGGTTTAAGGCGTATGACAATGACTTGAAAAACAAAATATCCATAACTGAAGATTGGCAATATATAAAGAATGACGGTGATAATATCACTGGAGTCGAGGGCTGCTACCATATAGCACAGGACACGACCTGCATCGAAACGGCAGAGATCCATGTCAATGTGTTCCCCACCTACGGTTCAGACATTGGCGAAAACGAAGAAACATCATCAACTGGCAAAAAAGAAGGCACTGAAGGTAACATAGCACTATACTTGAAAGCATGTCCGCTGACAACAAATCCTACATCGAATCCGACCAAATCTCCAATAACAATGACAACTCCACTTCCAACAGCTGCAGCAACACCAAAGCCTTCGAATGCTAATAATGGAACAACTCCTGAACCCACAAAAGAAACAACCAATTCTCCAACAAGCAAACCTACAGGAGCTCCATCTCAATCAGCCGAACCATCCTCCCAGCCATCGTTGAGCCCGTCTTCGTCTGGTCAGCCATCTTCTTGGCCGAGTGCATCGCCTTCAGCGTCAGGTGAGCCGTCTTCTCAGCCTAGTTTGGCTCCATCTCAATCAGCCGAACCATCCTCCCAGCCATCGTTGAGCCCGTCTTCGTCTGGTCAGCCATCTTCTTGGCCGAGTGCATCGCCTTCAGCGTCAGGTGAGCCGTCTTCTCAGCCTAGTTTGGCTCCATCTCAATCAGCCGAACCATCCTCCCAGCCATCGTTGAGCCCGTCTTCGTCTGGTCAGCCATCTTCTTGGCCGAGTGCATCGCCTTCAGCGTCAGGTGAGCCGTCTTCTCAGCCTAGTTTGGCTCCATCTCAATCAGCCGAACCATCCTCCCAGCCATCGTTGAGCCCGTCTTCGTCTGGTCAGCCATCTTCTTGGCCGAGTGCATCGCCTTCAGCGTCAGGTGAGCCGTCTTCTCAGCCTAGTTTGGCTCCATCTCAATCAGCCGAACCATCCTCCCAGCCATCGTTGAGCCCGTCTTCGTCTGGTCAGCCATCTTCTTGGCCGAGTGCATCGCCTTCAGCGTCAGGTGAGCCGTCTTCTCAGCCTAGTTTGGCTCCATCTCAATCAGCCGAACCATCCTCCCAGCCATCGTTGAGCCCGTCTTCGTCTGGTCAGCCATCTTCTTGGCCGAGTGCATCGCCTTCAGCGTCAGGTGAGCCGTCTTCTCAGCCTAGTTTGGCTCCATCTCAATCAGCCGAACCATCCTCCCAGCCATCGTTGAGCCCGTCTTCGTCTGGTCAGCCATCTTCTTGGCCGAGTGCATCGCCTTCAGCGTCAGGTGAGCCGTCTTCTCAGCCTAGTTTGGCTCCATCTCAATCAGCCGAACCATCCTCCCAGCCATCGTTGAGCCCGTCTTCGTCTGGTCAGCCATCTTCTTGGCCGAGTGCATCGCCTTCAGCGTCAGGTGAGCCGTCTTCTCAGCCTAGTTTGGCTCCATCTCAATCAGCCGAACCATCCTCCCAGCCATCGTTGAGCCCGTCTTCGTCTGGTCAGCCATCTTCTTGGCCGAGTGCATCGCCTTCAGCGTCAGGTGAGCCGTCTTCTCAGCCTAGTTTGGCTCCATCTCAATCAGCCGAACCATCCTCCCAGCCATCGTTGAGCCCGTCTTCGTCTGGTCAGCCATCTTCTTGGCCGAGTGCATCGCCTTCAGCGTCAGGTGAGCCGTCTTCTCAGCCTAGTTTGGCTCCATCTCAATCAGCCGAACCATCCTCCCAGCCATCGTTGAGCCCGTCTTCGTCTGGTCAGCCATCTTCTTGGCCGAGTGCATCGCCTTCAGCGTCAGGTGAGCCGTCTTCTCAGCCTAGTTTGGCTCCATCTCAATCAGCCGAACCATCCTCCCAGCCATCGTTGAGCCCGTCTTCGTCTGGTCAGCCATCTTCTTGGCCGAGTGCATCGCCTTCAGCGTCAGGTGAGCCGTCTTCTCAGCCTAGTTTGGCTCCATCTCAATCAGCCGAACCATCCTCCCAGCCATCGTTGAGCCCGTCTTCGTCTGGTCAGCCATCTTCTTGGCCGAGTGCATCGCCTTCAGCGTCAGGTGAGCCGTCTTCTCAGCCTAGTTTGGCTCCATCTCAATCAGCCGAACCATCCTCCCAGCCATCGTTGAGCCCGTCTTCGTCTGGTCAGCCATCTTCTTGGCCGAGTGCATCGCCTTCAGCGTCAGGTGAGCCGTCTTCTCAGCCTAGTTTGGCTCCATCTCAATCAGCCGAACCATCCTCCCAGCCATCGTTGAGCCCGTCTTCGTCTGGTCAGCCATCTTCTTGGCCGAGTGCATCGCCTTCAGCGTCAGGTGAGCCGTCTTCTCAGCCTAGTTTGGCTCCATCTCAATCAGCCGAACCATCCTCCCAGCCATCGTTGAGCCCGTCTTCGTCTGGTCAGCCATCTTCTTGGCCGAGTGCATCGCCTTCAGCGTCAGGTGAGCCGTCTTCTCAGCCTAGTTTGGCTCCATCTCAATCAGCCGAACCATCCTCCCAGCCATCGTTGAGCCCGTCTTCGTCTGGTCAGCCATCTTCTTGGCCGAGTGCATCGCCTTCAGCGTCAGGTGAGCCGTCTTCTCAGCCTAGTTTGGCTCCATCTCAATCAGCCGAACCATCCTCCCAGCCATCGTTGAGCCCGTCTTCGTCTGGTCAGCCATCTTCTTGGCCGAGTGCATCGCCTTCAGCGTCAGGTGAGCCGTCTTCTCAGCCTAGTTTGGCTCCATCTCAATCAGCCGAACCATCCTCCCAGCCATCGTTGAGCCCGTCTTCGTCTGGTCAGCCATCTTCTTGGCCGAGTGCATCGCCTTCAGCGTCAGGTGAGCCGTCTTCTCAGCCTAGTTTGGCTCCATCTCAATCAGCCGAACCATCCTCCCAGCCATCGTTGAGCCCGTCTTCGTCTGGTCAGCCATCTTCTTGGCCGAGTGCATCGCCTTCAGCGTCAGGTGAGCCGTCTTCTCAGCCTAGTTTGGCTCCATCTCAATCAGCCGAACCATCCTCCCAGCCATCGTTGAGCCCGTCTTCGTCTGGTCAGCCATCTTCTTGGCCGAGTGCATCGCCTTCAGCGTCAGGTGAGCCGTCTTCTCAGCCTAGTTTGGCTCCATCTCAATCAGCCGAACCATCCTCCCAGCCATCGTTGAGCCCGTCTTCGTCTGGTCAGCCATCTTCTTGGCCGAGTGCATCGCCTTCAGCGTCAGGTGAGCCGTCTTCTCAGCCTAGTTTGGCTCCATCTCAATCAGCCGAACCATCCTCCCAGCCATCGTTGAGCCCGTCTTCGTCTGGTCAGCCATCTTCTTGGCCGAGTGCATCGCCTTCAGCGTCAGGTGAGCCGTCTTCTCAGCCTAGTTTGGCTCCATCTCAATCAGCCGAACCATCCTCCCAGCCATCGTTGAGCCCGTCTTCGTCTGGTCAGCCATCTTCTTGGCCGAGTGCATCGCCTTCAGCGTCAGGTGAGCCGTCTTCTCAGCCTAGTTTGGCTCCATCTCAATCAGCCGAACCATCCTCCCAGCCATCGTTGAGCCCGTCTTCGTCTGGTCAGCCATCTTCTTGGCCGAGTGCATCGCCTTCAGCGTCAGGTGAGCCGTCTTCTCAGCCTAGTTTGGCTCCATCTCAATCAGCCGAACCATCCTCCCAGCCATCGTTGAGCCCGTCTTCGTCTGGTCAGCCATCTTCTTGGCCGAGTGCATCGCCTTCAGCGTCAGGTGAGCCGTCTTCTCAGCCTAGTTTGGCTCCATCTCAATCAGCCGAACCATCCTCCCAGCCATCGTTGAGCCCGTCTTCGTCTGGTCAGCCATCTTCTTGGCCGAGTGCATCGCCTTCAGCGTCAGGTGAGCCGTCTTCTCAGCCTAGTTTGGCTCCATCTCAATCAGCCGAACCATCCTCCCAGCCATCGTTGAGCCCGTCTTCGTCTGGTCAGCCATCTTCTTGGCCGAGTGCATCGCCTTCAGCGTCAGGTGAGCCGTCTTCTCAGCCTAGTTTGGCTCCATCTCAATCAGCCGAACCATCCTCCCAGCCATCGTTGAGCCCGTCTTCGTCTGGTCAGCCATCTTCTTGGCCGAGTGCATCGCCTTCAGCGTCAGGTGAGCCGTCTTCTCAGCCTAGTTTGGCTCCATCTCAATCAGCCGAACCATCCTCCCAGCCATCGTTGAGCCCGTCTTCGTCTGGTCAGCCATCTTCTTGGCCGAGTGCATCGCCTTCAGCGTCAGGTGAGCCGTCTTCTCAGCCTAGTTTGGCTCCATCTCAATCAGCCGAACCATCCTCCCAGCCATCGTTGAGCCCGTCTTCGTCTGGTCAGCCATCTTCTTGGCCGAGTGCATCGCCTTCAGCGTCAGGTGAGCCGTCTTCTCAGCCTAGTTTGGCTCCATCTCAATCAGCCGAACCATCCTCCCAGCCATCGTTGAGCCCGTCTTCGTCTGGTCAGCCATCTTCTTGGCCGAGTGCATCGCCTTCAGCGTCAGGTGAGCCGTCTTCTCAGCCTAGTTTGGCTCCATCTCAATCAGCCGAACCATCCTCCCAGCCATCGTTGAGCCCGTCTTCGTCTGGTCAGCCATCTTCTTGGCCGAGTGCATCGCCTTCAGCGTCAGGTGAGCCGTCTTCTCAGCCTAGTTTGGCTCCATCTCAATCAGCCGAACCATCCTCCCAGCCATCGTTGAGCCCGTCTTCGTCTGGTCAGCCATCTTCTTGGCCGAGTGCATCGCCTTCAGCGTCAGGTGAGCCGTCTTCTCAGCCTAGTTTGGCTCCATCTCAATCAGCCGAACCATCCTCCCAGCCATCGTTGAGCCCGTCTTCGTCTGGTCAGCCATCTTCTTGGCCGAGTGCATCGCCTTCAGCGTCAGGTGAGCCGTCTTCTCAGCCTAGTTTGGCTCCATCTCAATCAGCCGAACCATCCTCCCAGCCATCGTTGAGCCCGTCTTCGTCTGGTCAGCCATCTTCTTGGCCGAGTGCATCGCCTTCAGCGTCAGGTGAGCCGTCTTCTCAGCCTAGTTTGGCTCCATCTCAATCAGCCGAACCATCCTCCCAGCCATCGTTGAGCCCGTCTTCGTCTGGTCAGCCATCTTCTTGGCCGAGTGCATCGCCTTCAGCGTCAGGTGAGCCGTCTTCTCAGCCTAGTTTGGCTCCATCTCAATCAGCCGAACCATCCTCCCAGCCATCGTTGAGCCCGTCTTCGTCTGGTCAGCCATCTTCTTGGCCGAGTGCATCGCCTTCAGCGTCAGGTGAGCCGTCTTCTCAGCCTAGTTTGGCTCCATCTCAATCAGCCGAACCATCCTCCCAGCCATCGTTGAGCCCGTCTTCGTCTGGTCAGCCATCTTCTTGGCCGAGTGCATCGCCTTCAGCGTCAGGTGAGCCGTCTTCTCAGCCTAGTTTGGCTCCATCTCAATCAGCCGAACCATCCTCCCAGCCATCGTTGAGCCCGTCTTCGTCTGGTCAGCCATCTTCTTGGCCGAGTGCATCGCCTTCAGCGTCAGGTGAGCCGTCTTCTCAGCCTAGTTTGGCTCCATCTCAATCAGCCGAACCATCCTCCCAGCCATCGTTGAGCCCGTCTTCGTCTGGTCAGCCATCTTCTTGGCCGAGTGCATCGCCTTCAGCGTCAGGTGAGCCGTCTTCTCAGCCTAGTTTGGCTCCATCTCAATCAGCCGAACCATCCTCCCAGCCATCGTTGAGCCCGTCTTCGTCTGGTCAGCCATCTTCTTGGCCGAGTGCATCGCCTTCAGCGTCAGGTGAGCCGTCTTCTCAGCCTAGTTTGGCTCCATCTCAATCAGCCGAACCATCCTCCCAGCCATCGTTGAGCCCGTCTTCGTCTGGTCAGCCATCTTCTTGGCCGAGTGCATCGCCTTCAGCGTCAGGTGAGCCGTCTTCTCAGCCTAGTTTGGCTCCATCTCAATCAGCCGAACCATCCTCCCAGCCATCGTTGAGCCCGTCTTCGTCTGGTCAGCCATCTTCTTGGCCGAGTGCATCGCCTTCAGCGTCAGGTGAGCCGTCTTCTCAGCCTAGTTTGGCTCCATCTCAATCAGCCGAACCATCCTCCCAGCCATCGTTGAGCCCGTCTTCGTCTGGTCAGCCATCTTCTTGGCCGAGTGCATCGCCTTCAGCGTCAGGTGAGCCGTCTTCTCAGCCTAGTTTGGCTCCATCTCAATCAGCCGAACCATCCTCCCAGCCATCGTTGAGCCCGTCTTCGTCTGGTCAGCCATCTTCTTGGCCGAGTGCATCGCCTTCAGCGTCAGGTGAGCCGTCTTCTCAGCCTAGTTTGGCTCCATCTCAATCAGCCGAACCATCCTCCCAGCCATCGTTGAGCCCGTCTTCGTCTGGTCAGCCATCTTCTTGGCCGAGTGCATCGCCTTCAGCGTCAGGTGAGCCGTCTTCTCAGCCTAGTTTGGCTCCATCTCAATCAGCCGAACCATCCTCCCAGCCATCGTTGAGCCCGTCTTCGTCTGGTCAGCCATCTTCTTGGCCGAGTGCATCGCCTTCAGCGTCAGGTGAGCCGTCTTCTCAGCCTAGTTTGGCTCCATCTCAATCAGCCGAACCATCCTCCCAGCCATCGTTGAGCCCGTCTTCGTCTGGTCAGCCATCTTCTTGGCCGAGTGCATCGCCTTCAGCGTCAGGTGAGCCGTCTTCTCAGCCTAGTTTGGCTCCATCTCAATCAGCCGAACCATCCTCCCAGCCATCGTTGAGCCCGTCTTCGTCTGGTCAGCCATCTTCTTGGCCGAGTGCATCGCCTTCAGCGTCAGGTGAGCCGTCTTCTCAGCCTAGTTTGGCTCCATCTCAATCAGCCGAACCATCCTCCCAGCCATCGTTGAGCCCGTCTTCGTCTGGTCAGCCATCTTCTTGGCCGAGTGCATCGCCTTCAGCGTCAGGTGAGCCGTCTTCTCAGCCTAGTTTGGCTCCATCTCAATCAGCCGAACCATCCTCCCAGCCATCGTTGAGCCCGTCTTCGTCTGGTCAGCCATCTTCTTGGCCGAGTGCATCGCCTTCAGCGTCAGGTGAGCCGTCTTCTCAGCCTAGTTTGGCTCCATCTCAATCAGCCGAACCATCCTCCCAGCCATCGTTGAGCCCGTCTTCGTCTGGTCAGCCATCTTCTTGGCCGAGTGCATCGCCTTCAGCGTCAGGTGAGCCGTCTTCTCAGCCTAGTTTGGCTCCATCTCAATCAGCCGAACCATCCTCCCAGCCATCGTTGAGCCCGTCTTCGTCTGGTCAGCCATCTTCTTGGCCGAGTGCATCGCCTTCAGCGTCAGGTGAGCCGTCTTCTCAGCCTAGTTTGGCTCCATCTCAATCAGCCGAACCATCCTCCCAGCCATCGTTGAGCCCGTCTTCGTCTGGTCAGCCATCTTCTTGGCCGAGTGCATCGCCTTCAGCGTCAGGTGAGCCGTCTTCTCAGCCTAGTTTGGCTCCATCTCAATCAGCCGAACCATCCTCCCAGCCATCGTTGAGCCCGTCTTCGTCTGGTCAGCCATCTTCTTGGCCGAGTGCATCGCCTTCAGCGTCAGGTGAGCCGTCTTCTCAGCCTAGTTTGGCTCCATCTCAATCAGCCGAACCATCCTCCCAGCCATCGTTGAGCCCGTCTTCGTCTGGTCAGCCATCTTCTTGGCCGAGTGCATCGCCTTCAGCGTCAGGTGAGCCGTCTTCTCAGCCTAGTTTGGCTCCATCTCAATCAGCCGAACCATCCTCCCAGCCATCGTTGAGCCCGTCTTCGTCTGGTCAGCCATCTTCTTGGCCGAGTGCATCGCCTTCAGCGTCAGGTGAGCCGTCTTCTCAGCCTAGTTTGGCTCCATCTCAATCAGCCGAACCATCCTCCCAGCCATCGTTGAGCCCGTCTTCGTCTGGTCAGCCATCTTCTTGGCCGAGTGCATCGCCTTCAGCGTCAGGTGAGCCGTCTTCTCAGCCTAGTTTGGCTCCATCTCAATCAGCCGAACCATCCTCCCAGCCATCGTTGAGCCCGTCTTCGTCTGGTCAGCCATCTTCTTGGCCGAGTGCATCGCCTTCAGCGTCAGGTGAGCCGTCTTCTCAGCCTAGTTTGGCTCCATCTCAATCAGCCGAACCATCCTCCCAGCCATCGTTGAGCCCGTCTTCGTCTGGTCAGCCATCTTCTTGGCCGAGTGCATCGCCTTCAGCGTCAGGTGAGCCGTCTTCTCAGCCTAGTTTGGCTCCATCTCAATCAGCCGAACCATCCTCCCAGCCATCGTTGAGCCCGTCTTCGTCTGGTCAGCCATCTTCTTGGCCGAGTGCATCGCCTTCAGCGTCAGGTGAGCCGTCTTCTCAGCCTAGTTTGGCTCCATCTCAATCAGCCGAACCATCCTCCCAGCCATCGTTGAGCCCGTCTTCGTCTGGTCAGCCATCTTCTTGGCCGAGTGCATCGCCTTCAGCGTCAGGTGAGCCGTCTTCTCAGCCTAGTTTGGCTCCATCTCAATCAGCCGAACCATCCTCCCAGCCATCGTTGAGCCCGTCTTCGTCTGGTCAGCCATCTTCTTGGCCGAGTGCATCGCCTTCAGCGTCAGGTGAGCCGTCTTCTCAGCCTAGTTTGGCTCCATCTCAATCAGCCGAACCATCCTCCCAGCCATCGTTGAGCCCGTCTTCGTCTGGTCAGCCATCTTCTTGGCCGAGTGCATCGCCTTCAGCGTCAGGTGAGCCGTCTTCTCAGCCTAGTTTGGCTCCATCTCAATCAGCCGAACCATCCTCCCAGCCATCGTTGAGCCCGTCTTCGTCTGGTCAGCCATCTTCTTGGCCGAGTGCATCGCCTTCAGCGTCAGGTGAGCCGTCTTCTCAGCCTAGTTTGGCTCCATCTCAATCAGCCGAACCATCCTCCCAGCCATCGTTGAGCCCGTCTTCGTCTGGTCAGCCATCTTCTTGGCCGAGTGCATCGCCTTCAGCGTCAGGTGAGCCGTCTTCTCAGCCTAGTTTGGCTCCATCTCAATCAGCCGAACCATCCTCCCAGCCATCGTTGAGCCCGTCTTCGTCTGGTCAGCCATCTTCTTGGCCGAGTGCATCGCCTTCAGCGTCAGGTGAGCCGTCTTCTCAGCCTAGTTTGGCTCCATCTCAATCAGCCGAACCATCCTCCCAGCCATCGTTGAGCCCGTCTTCGTCTGGTCAGCCATCTTCTTGGCCGAGTGCATCGCCTTCAGCGTCAGGTGAGCCGTCTTCTCAGCCTAGTTTGGATCCATCTCAATCAGCCGAACCATCCTCCCAGCCATCGTTGAGCCCGTCTTCGTCTGGTCAGCCATCTTCTTGGCCGAGTGCATCGCCTTCAGCGTCAGGTGAGCCGTCTTCTCAGCCTAGTTTGGCTCCATCTCAATCAGCCGAACCATCCTCCCAGCCATCGTTGAGCCCGTCTTCGTCTGGTCAGCCATCTTCTTGGCCGAGTGCATCGCCTTCAGCGTCAGGTGAGCCGTCTTCTCAGCCTAGTTTGGCTCCATCTCAATCAGCCGAACCATCCTCCCAGCCATCGTTGAGCCCGTCTTCGTCTGGTCAGCCATCTTCTTGGCCGAGTGCATCGCCTTCAGCGTCAGGTGAGCCGTCTTCTCAGCCTAGTTTGGCTCCATCTCAATCAGCCGAACCATCCTCCCAGCCATCGTTGAGCCCGTCTTCGTCTGGTCAGCCATCTTCTTGGCCGAGTGCATCGCCTTCAGCGTCAGGTGAGCCGTCTTCTCAGCCTAGTTTGGCTCCATCTCAATCAGCCGAACCATCCTCCCAGCCATCGTTGAGCCCGTCTTCGTCTGGTCAGCCATCTTCTTGGCCGAGTGCATCGCCTTCAGCGTCAGGTGAGCCGTCTTCTCAGCCTAGTTTGGCTCCATCTCAATCAGCCGAACCATCCTCCCAGCCATCGTTGAGCCCGTCTTCGTCTGGTCAGCCATCTTCTTGGCCGAGTGCATCGCCTTCAGCGTCAGGTGAGCCGTCTTCTCAGCCTAGTTTGGCTCCATCTCAATCAGCCGAACCATCCTCCCAGCCATCGTTGAGCCCGTCTTCGTCTGGTCAGCCATCTTCTTGGCCGAGTGCATCGCCTTCAGCGTCAGGTGAGCCGTCTTCTCAGCCTAGTTTGGCTCCATCTCAATCAGCCGAACCATCCTCCCAGCCATCGTTGAGCCCGTCTTCGTCTGGTCAGCCATCTTCTTGGCCGAGTGCATCGCCTTCAGCGTCAGGTGAGCCGTCTTCTCAGCCTAGTTTGGCTCCATCTCAATCAGCCGAACCATCCTCCCAGCCATCGTTGAGCCCGTCTTCGTCTGGTCAGCCATCTTCTTGGCCGAGTGCATCGCCTTCAGCGTCAGGTGAGCCGTCTTCTCAGCCTAGTTTGGCTCCATCTCAATCAGCCGAACCATCCTCCCAGCCATCGTTGAGCCCGTCTTCGTCTGGTCAGCCATCTTCTTGGCCGAGTGCATCGCCTTCAGCGTCAGGTGAGCCGTCTTCTCAGCCTAGTTTGGCTCCATCTCAATCAGCCGAACCATCCTCCCAGCCATCGTTGAGCCCGTCTTCGTCTGGTCAGCCATCTTCTTGGCCGAGTGCATCGCCTTCAGCGTCAGGTGAGCCGTCTTCTCAGCCTAGTTTGGCTCCATCTCAATCAGCCGAACCATCCTCCCAGCCATCGTTGAGCCCGTCTTCGTCTGGTCAGCCATCTTCTTGGCCGAGTGCATCGCCTTCAGCGTCAGTGAGC